>RCUC01119153.1:0-82166 GCA_003697995.1 Taxidea taxus jeffersonii
AGAGAGAGAGAGAGAGAGAGAGAGAGAGAGAATCTCAAGCAGTCTCCCCACTGAGCATGAAACCTGATGCAGGGCTCGATCTCAGGACACTGAGATCATGACCTAAGCTGAAATTGAGAGTCAGACGCTTAACCCACTGAGCCACCCAGGTGTACATTGTACATTACCAATTTTTGAAAAAAAATTCTCAAGCTTCTAAATTCAAAACGGATGAAAGACCTCAATGTGAGACAGGAATCCATCAAAATCCTAGAGGAGAACATAGGCAGTAACCTCTTTGACATTGGCTCTAGTAACTTCTTTCAAGATACGTCTCCAAAGGCAAGGGAAACAAAAACAAAAATGAATTTTTGGGATTTCATCAAGATAATAAGCTTCTGGGACGCCTGGGTGGCTCAGTGGGTTAAAGCCTCTGCCTTCAGCTCAGGTCATGATTCCAGGGTTCTGGAATTGAGCCCCACGTCAGGCTCTCTGCTCAGTGGGGAGTCTGCTTCCCCTCCTTTCTGCCTGCCTCTCTTCCTACTTGTGATCTGTCTGTCAAGTAAATAAATAAAATCTTAAAAAAAAAAAGATAATAAGCTTCTGCATAGCAAAGGAAATAGTCAACAAAACTAAGAAGCAGCCCACGGAATGGGAGAAGATATTTCAAATGACGTTACAGAGAAAAGGTTGATATCCAAGATCTATAAAGAACTTCTTTAACTCAGCACTCAAAAAACTAATAACCCAGTCAAAAAATGGGCAGAAGACATGGACAGACACTTCTCCAAAAAAGACATGCAAATGGCTAACAGACACATGAGAAAATGCTCAACTTTACTAGCCATCAGGGAAATGCAAATCAAAACCACTATGAAATATCACCTTTCATCAGTTAGAATGGCAAAAATGGACAAATCAGGAAACAACAAATGTTGGTGAGTATGTGGAGAAAGGGTAACCCTCTTACACTGTTGTTGGGAATGCAACCTGGTACAGCCACTAGGGAAAACAGTATTGAAGTTCCTTAAGATATTAAGAATAGAGCTACCCTACGACCCAGCAATTGTACTACTAGTTATTTACCCTAAAGATATAGAATTAGTGAAAAGAAGGGGCAAATGCACCCCAATGTTCATAGCAGCAACGTCCACAATAGCCAAACTGTGAAAGGAGCGGAGATGCCCTTCAACAGATGAATAGATAAAGATGTGGTTCATATACACAATGGAATAAAATTCAGCCATCAGAAACAATGAGTGCCCACCATTTGCATCAACATGGATGGATTGGAGGGGATTATGTTAAGTGAAGTAAGCCAAGCAGAGAAATACAATTATCATATGGTTTTACTTATGAATGAGACCATAACTTCACTTATGAGTGAAACCACTTTTAAGTTTTACTTAAAAGTTTCATTTGTGGAACATAAGCACTAGCATGGAGGACCATAGGGGAAGGGAGGAAAATCCAAAGGGGGAGAAGTCAGAGAGGGAGATGAACCATGAGAGACTATGGACCTGGAGAAACAATCTGGGGGTTTCAGAGGGGAGGATAACAGGGTGAAGGGTATTAAGGAGGACATGTGCTGTGATGAGCCCTAGGTGTTATACTTAACTAATCAGTCACTGCACACTGCATCAAAACTAATTATGTACTATACAGTGACTAACTGAACATAATAAAAAAATTAAAATTCTTAACAAAATTTTTTCAGTCTTCAATTTAGTTAACTCTTCTTTCATATCTTATTATTATTTGACCATTCTGAGTTTGTGACTTTCTGATTCATAGTGTTGTTTCAAATCTGTAATTGCTTATTGTATTATACAAATACAAATTTGTATTGCAAATCTGTAATTGCTAAATAAACATTACTGTATTATAAGCAATAAGCAGTATTGACTTACTATATGTAATGGTTCTTGAAAAGCCACAACTTTATACCTTTCTTTTTCTTCTTGGTATAATGGAGCTTTTGCACAACACACAGAAATTGAATATGAATTAAGAGTAATATTTCTACATATGGTTTCAGGTGAAGCTACCACTTCAGCTTAATCAAAACAGTAGTTTCTAGTCAAAATATTGTATCAAATAACTTTGAAACATACACTACTGCCAATTATTACAGTAATGTTTTTCAATGAGTGGAACTTCCCAGTCACATCTCTCAATGTTCTTGTGTAGGGCCTTCCCTCTTGAATCTTTTTTTTTTTTTTTTCCCATTCAAGATTTTATTTAAACTCAAGTTAACTCACATGTAGTGTAGTATTATTTTTGGGGTAGAATTTAGTGATTCACTGGTGGGTCATTACATCACCCAGTGCTCATTACATCAAGTGTCCTCCTCAGTGTCCATCACCCAGTTACCTCACCCCCTACCAACCTCCCCTCCAGCAACCCTCATTTGTTCCCTATATTTAAGAGTCTCTTATGGCTTTCCTCCAGAAAGGAGGAATTATTATAATTGTTTCAATTGTATTATAATTACAATTATTATAATTGTTTCTTAAATTCCACATATGAATGAAATCATATAGTATTTGCCTTTCTCTGACTGACTTTGCTTAGCATAATACAACCTAGTTCCATCCACCTTGCTACAAATGGTAAGATTTCCTCCTTTTCACTTGAATCTGAGCTACTTTCTGGGACTTGCTTTAACTCATCTATCAGGAAATATACCACAGTCACATGTTTGATATTTGCCTGCCGGGTCCCCTATATTAAGTCACAATCACCAACATTATATGAGAGTGAAAGTCCACATGGGAAGAGACACTTAACCATTCTCACTTTCCCAACTGAGCCCAACACTGGGCCAACTGAGAAGGTGGAATATGAGCACAGGAGAGAATGGCAGAACCACGACCTATCCAATCCCCAGAATCCTGAGGAATAAAGTGGTTATTGGGCTAAAGCATTATGATTTCTAGTCGTTTGTCATACAGCAATAGATACATGAACCATATTAACCATTTATGTATATACCAAGTGAGAAGGATGACTCCTGTTTACAGTCACTGCTTTTATATGTTTAGGAATAGTCTTTATTATTGTTATTATTATTTTGTGAAATAGGATTTACTGTGGCTCTCATTAAGTACTTGTGAGATACACCTGCCTGGGCCAGCCAGGCTCTCATGGTTCGCACGAAAAAAGCCCAAGTACATTTAGTGGGGCCGGCTCTCTGCGCCGGAAGTAAACGTGGGCAGTTCAGTCCAGCTTCCGGGTTCCCTGCTTCAAGGCGCCCGTCGCCGCCGCCTTTTGAGCGCGTTTGGCCTTGATTTCCCGCCAGTGCTCCTCACGCTTCATCCAGGCTAGCTCAGTCTTCGCTTGCCAGTTCCCTGACTCCAGACCCCCCCAGTTGTCATTGTCCCACAGATCCAGTCTTGGTCTCAGCTGGGCTCCATGCCACCTCAGGTATCCTCGCTGTCCAGCCATGTGTTCTCAGGGGGAGGCTCCGGGGGACTTGGCTCCTGCCCCCCATGCGGGTCTGGAAACACTCTTGATTTTAGCTTTTATTTTGTCCTAATCAGTTTTTCTCTGCTGTAATTTTATTTTAATGTGGATTTTAGAGCAAGGGATTCATGAATCCCCCCAAAGGTTGAAAAAATGGTAAAGAGAATGGTGTAGATAAAAGAGAAGCAAAGGAAAAAACCCTTAAATTATTTAGCAAAAGATGGCCTTTCTTATAAAAAGGATTGAAAATGGAAATAGAATTTTATTTTATTTTTTTTAATTATGTTAGTCACCATACATCATCAGTTTTTGATGTAGTGGGGTATTTTCTTTAGAGTTAGCTAATGATTGGCTGTATATTCTAAGAAATTACATCATGGCATGAGAAGTAGTCATGATACTTTAGAAACTTAACATGTATGTGATATATTAAATGGGAGACAAACTGTGGGAAGCCAGTCAAGTTTCCAGCTTGTATTTTTTTTCCCCACACGTATTCCTCTTTTATGGCTATGTCAGGCTTTTAAAATACTTTTTAGTATCATAGTATGAAGGAAAAGATAATTCTCATCAAACATGCCTGATTTTAATATTGAAGGTCCACGTGGAAGTAGATCACCAGAAAGGAGATTCACCTTCAAAAAAATGACTCCCTGATACCCTTCTTTATCAACAACCACTTATACACGGGTCTTTCTACTTTGACTAGTATGATAACCTTTCATTATTTTATAATTAAAGTACAATCAATATTTATTTTCAGAGTAATGTTTATCATGTAAACTCACTTTTAGTATTTAATATCTTTTTCTGTGAAAATATGGACTGGAATAGAATGCATTACAATTTTTCTCATTAAAAGTAAGGGAAATGATTTTCCATTTAATGCCCTTTCATTTAGTCGTAGAGTTTTCAGGAACAAATTGAAGTCACTAAGTGAAACGTGTGTTTGGATAGTTATCTTGTACTTGTTATAGTTTTCTATTTTGTGGGATTTGGGGGGGGGATATGTTCATTAAGATAAAATTCCGTTTTTTCTTCTATTAATTTAGTGTGAATGTTATTCCTTTTTTTGTTCAGTGTATTTTTGGCTCAGTTTTAACAATTAGTTTTATAAACGTTAGGGGTTGTGGTTTGGAGGGGTCCAAGTGCTTTATCTGGTTTCCTAGTAGGAATTGTCTTTTTCTGTAGATTTGGTGTAGTATAGGTACTCTTTAATAAATGGCACCTTGGGACAGTGGCTTTGGCTTCAGTCCTTCCTCTAGTTTTCTGATAAGCCTTTTACCTTCAGCTGCTTTTTTCCATCTTTCTTTTCCCATTAAGTTCCTGAGGACACATACCATGTGTGTTAGGATTCCTCTCTGATGCTTTCCCTCTGACTGGCACCTCTGGTCCTACACTTGTTCTCAGCCCTTTTCTTTTGATTCTTTAGCTGCCAGCACTTTGATCCAACTGATCTGAGACCTGTTTTTAGTAATTCCCTACTT
This sequence comes from Taxidea taxus jeffersonii, assembly GCA_003697995.1. Taxonomy (NCBI): domain Eukaryota; kingdom Metazoa; phylum Chordata; class Mammalia; order Carnivora; family Mustelidae; genus Taxidea; species Taxidea taxus. Next base: position 4,932 of record RCUC01119153.1, read on the forward strand.
ACGTGAGACTCCTTGCTTCTGGGAGTAAATCTTAGGTGATTTTATCTACATTCTGCCACTAGTAGGACTATTGTACTCTACTTGTTTTCCAAGTAATCCCTGCTTAGTTCTGGGCCAGTTCAGGAGAAGGCTCTGCCAATTTTGAATATTTCTGATCCCACTGTGTAAATGTTATTTAGATTTGTTGGTTTTTCTTTTTCTTAGTTATGCTATAGTGCAATTCAGGAGCAATTTCATTTGCCCTCCTTGTTGATATATATTATTTTTTAAAGATATTTGGAGACCGAGTTATATGGCCATGTATACACATACAAACACATTTGTACAAATGTTTGGGTTGTATCGTTTTTATCTGCACCTTGCTTGTTTTTGCCATTTGTAGTATTTTATTTATGCTGTGTTTTCATTTAACAATGATTATTAGTGCTACCTCATGTACACCTCATGCATACTGAAATATCATTTCGGCTACTCTTACAGTATCTCATTGAATACATATTCCATTATTATACATATTTTAAATTATTGATCATAAATAGAAAGCTTGAAGCTTAAAATAGACCATGATGTGCTGTCACCAAATCTAAAGATCTCATGTTTAGCTTTATAAGATTTTGTTTCAGAGAATGATGGTAAGGTAAAGAAGAAAGCATTTATGAAAGGTTTGTTTCCTATATGATCTGTTTCTAAACTTCTTGAAAGCAAAAATTAGCCACAGATTTTATTAAAATGGGACCATCTCTCCTGCCATTTTACTTCAGTGTATGTTTCATGTAGCAGTTTTGCAGATAGGTATATTTTCCAAGAGCTACATTTAATTCTTGTCATGTGGTTCTGCCTGATTTTAATAGAAGTCCTTGGGGGAACAAACCCATAACCATGTTTTGAGCCTTTATTCAGAAAGTAAATATTGAAATCCCATCATTACAAGGAGCTGAGAGAATGTTACCTCTTTTTTGGATGTGTTTCTTGTGTTACCACTTTTCTTTAGGATCTGTATACTTAAGTATTGACTGACTAGAAATTCTCTTCTTGAGTTGTTCAAGCAGATTTGGCTCTGAGCAATTCAAATATGGTTGGTGCTGATTGAAATGCTAATATTGTGGATATATTATGTTAAAATATATTAAAATTAATTTCACCAGTTTATTTCTACTTTTGTTTAGAAAATGCTCTAACCTTATTTTGGGCTACAGATAGATATTTGGATTCTTTCTGATGACCTCTTTGTGGAAAATCATCACAGTTTCTTGTTACATGTACAGATTGATAGATTTATTTCTTCTGAGCTGTTAGCCAGGAGTATTTCTCCAATTCCTGGAAATGTAGTGTCAGGGAAGATTGCCAGAGGGTAGTGTTCTATAATATATAGTTGAAGAAAGAAGCCTTCAAAGCCATCCTTGACTTTCTGATATTCTGGATGACACTGAGCCTTCAGTGGCAGCATTTTTAGTGTTAATCTAACAAGAACTCTACCTGTTGTGATACTTGTGTTTAGTGGATCTGGTTTTCATTTTCGATTCTATAATTTTCTTTCTCTAAGCATTTATGCTGAGGTTGGTGCTCTATAATATTCACTGATCCACCAAGAATTCATGGAAAGAAGTGTAGAATATTGGAAACAACAAAGGTTTTGGATGCACACAGACCTAGATTTGAATTATTAGCTGCATAAACTAGTAAATTATGCAGCAGTTCTCAGTCTCAATTTCTTATTTGTTAAGTGGTACTGATATACAACTACTGTACTTAAATAAGGTAATGTTTTCAAGTATTTAGTATAGTATCAGATCCATATTAGGTGCATCTCATATTTTTTGGGTTAGAAAGATATGAAGGGCATCCAGGGAATACTCTACCAGGAATTTCTTCTCCTATATACATACATATGAAGAACAAATGGGTATATGTATGCATGCATATACATAGGTAATGCTTTGGGGAAGTTTTGCCTGTATGACTATTGGAGAAATGTGGCTCTGCCCAGTCTGTCTAGTACTCATGCTACAGGTTTGTCAGACTTCATGTCAGCCCTGTACTCTGTATTTCTGATGAACAGGAGACCTTTCCTTCCATTGGAAAATGGTTTTTTGTTTATATTCCCCAAAGAAGCTCATCCTGTATTTATATATTTATGTCTTTACTGAGGTGAAACTGAAGTACAACAAATCACGTATTTAAAGTGTATTGTAGGGACGCCTGGGTGGCTCAGTTGGTTAAGCGGCTGCCTTTGGTTCAGGTCATGATCCCAGCGTCCTGGGATCGAGTCCCACATCGGGCTCGTTGCTCGGCAGGGAGTCTGCTTCTCCCTCTGCCTGCCTCTCTGTCTGCCTGTGCTCGTTCGCTCTCTCTCCCTCTCTCTCTGACAAATAAATAAATAAAATCTTAAAAAAAAAAAAGTGTATTGTATGCTAAACGTTGACATATGTATACACCCATGAAAGCAGCACTCCACAAAGTAATGAGCAGATCCATCACCCATGATAATTTTCTCATAGCCCTTCATATAAAATGCATCTATCGCCCTTCCCAGTAGGAAGGGAGTAGAAGCAACACATTTTTATGTAGTAAGTCTCTGAGTATCATTGGGGTCTTTTTTGGGGAGAAACTTTGCTGCCATGTAGTTTAGGATGACTTCAGTATATAGTTAAAAACATAAAGGTAGGAGTTTTTAATTCAAAGTTGTTTTTTCTTCTGCTCTACATTTGAAACTAAAGCCCTTTCAAAAGAAAAGCTTTCCATCTAGGACAAGTTCATAAAACTACTAAACGGCTTGCAGTTTCTCTGTGTAATCATTTCAAAACAAAAATTTTTTCAGCCACCAAAAGGATGCAGTCTTGACATATAAATAGAAAACAGATTGAGTTTTTGGCTGATATTACTATACTGGTTTAAATGTTGGTTCGGTCAACTTCAGGCTTAGATTACAAGATTTGCAAATTAAAGGAAAACCAAAAGGGAAAGAACATCTGCATAGATTCTGACTTTGTGGAATTTCATACAGGCACGCTTACTCTACTTCTGGTGGAACAGGGCATGTGCACAGTGCATAAGCACTAGAAAGAGTTCACTGTTCTGTTGTGCTTGTCCTAAAGACAAAATTGATGATGAAAATTAAGTAATTCATTATGAAGAACCATGACAGTTTCCAAATCAAATATTATTCCATAATTTTGGGAAAAAATATTTTGTTGAATAATTTGTTGAAAAAATATTTGTTGATGTAGCTATACGATATTTAGCCAGAGTAAAATCCTGTTAAATGTCACTAGTTGTGTTACTTGATGATTTTCTTGAATCCAAGTATTGGAATTTGAGAAAGATATTGGTTTAATTAAGACTTAAATCTGTTTTAATCAAGGGCTATATTGATATAATTGACAGTAAATTACTACAAACTTCAGGGAGGTGTAAGGAACCCTTACTTGCTTCTGGGTGAATCATACCTTGTATGTATATGATTTAAAAATGTTTGCTTTTAAAAATGTTTGCTATAGATTACCAGTGCTGCTATTTCAAGGAAAGCTTTATTTTAATGTTTTTTCTCTTTTATTCTAACAAGGAACATGATATTCTTTTTAAAAAAGATTATTTATATTAGTGCTAGAGGGCATGGTGGGGGGGGCAGAGGGAGAGGGAGAGAATCCTACAGCAGACTCCCCATTGAGTGTGGAATTGGGGCTTAGTCTCAAAACCCATGAGATCATGACTGGAGCTGAAACCAAGAGTCGGACACTTAACCGACTGAGCTGAAACCAAGAGTCGGACACTTAACCGACTGAGCCTGCCAAGCACCCCTGTATTCTTCTAATATCATTTTTCAGCTACTCTTACAGTATCTGGGCATTCAGTAGTAATCCAAGGTAATGGTTTTGAACTGAAGAGAAGAAGAGGGGGTGATATTGATCCCCAGAGACACAGGGCAGTGCCTGGGGACATTTTTGGTTATTACACCTTGAGGTGGGGAGGAGCTGGTCATATCTAGTGAGTAGAGTCAAAGATGCTACTAACATCACATTAGGTAGATCAGCCCCTGACAATAAAGAATTATCCAGCCTATGTCAATAAATAGGGCCAAGGTTAAGAAGTTCGCATCTTAGGAAACAAAAATCTACACACTAATTGAGGTGGCATTCTAGCACGGAGAGAAAAAATTAGTAAAGTAGTATAGTGATGAGATATGTAAAAAATACTAGATCATGTGGTTAGATAATGTTGGATAGGGCAATGTCATTTGTTCTTGACGGACATATAGATAAATTTGATGTTTGGGCTATAGTGAATAGAGCTATGTGAACATTTGTGTCCACATGTATACATTTTTTTGGTGTACATTTCTGTTTGGCATATATACCTGGGAGTGGGATTGCTAGATCATAAGTTATGTTTTGTTAGATAGTACCATGCAGTTTTCTGAAGTGTTTTACTTTCCTACTGGTAGCCCATAAGGGTTCCAGCTGCAGTACTTCTTGTGAAAACTTGGCATTTGTAGTCTTCATTTTAGGCATTCTGATGGGTATACATTGGTGTCACATGTGGTTTTGTTTGCATTTTACTGATAGCTAATGAATTTGAATACTTTAACATGTATTTGTAAGCTATTTCAGTGTCCTCTGAAGTGCCTGTCCAAGTCTTGCTCATTTTTCCTTTGTCTCTTTTTATGTCTCTTTTTTAGTCTCTTTTTGGAGCCCTTTTAACATGTACTCCCTGTCAGTGCTTTTAAGATTGAATCATGTTTACCCCAAGGTAATGAAGCTGATTCCAAAATATACATGGGCATCAATACAGAGGTCCAAGATTAGCCAGGACAGTTTTGAAGAACAAAGTGGGTGGGGTTACACTACTTGCTATCAGCTTATGAAGCGGCAGTAAAAAAGTTACATTGGCATAAGGAGAAGATTTAGTTTGGTTGAATACATAGAGAGTCCACAAACAGATTCACATATTTTTATGAAAAAGTTGGCAGTGCAGTACAGAGAGTATTCATGTATGGTTCATTTGGATATTCATATGGAAAATGAAGAATCATATTCTCTACCTTATACCGTGTAAAAATCAATTTACAAGGTATTATGGACCTTAATGTCAGAGAAAAAACAATAGTATTTGAAGATAAAGGAATTAGCTTCATGATTTTAAGGTAGGCAGATATTCCCTAAACAGGGACTAAAACGCAAAAGATTTGTAGCCTTTGTATTTTTTTGGTTTCAATATTATACAGAAAATTGCTTCATTTAGTGGCATATCATGTATATATGATAGCCTGTTGCGTAATGCACTGAAAAGCTAGGATTTTATTATCCCACAAACCTTTATTTAATGTCAGTATATGGAATTATTATCTAATGAGGACAGAATAGTAGAATGTGCATCATTTCCTATGTTGATATACTGTGGATCTTATAAGATTGTCTTAAAAATGGGGATTGGAGGGGCGCCTGGGTGGCTCAGTGGGTTAAAGCCGCTGCCTTCGGCTTGGGTCATGATCCCAGGGTCATGGGATCAAGCCCCGCATCAGGCTCTCTCCTCTGCGGACAGCCTGCTTCCTCCTCTCTCTCTCTGCCTCTCTGCCTACTTGTGATCTCTGTCTATCAAATAAATAAATAAAATCTTTTTAAAAAAATGGGGATTGGAAATCTTGGATTTGCTTTTTCTCCATTTGTAGTCCTTTAAAAGATTTCCTTTGTTTCTTAATTTCTCTTCCAGTATCCCAATTATTGAACACCTTTAAATAGTATTTCCTTATGTTTGAGAAGTAGATCCAAATGTAATGGCACAAAGCTGGGTACCATTGTACAAGTCTGGTTGAAAAACTTACTTGAAAGGTGGCAGAAATCCTTCCAGCTATTCAGATCGTGAGAGGGAAAAAAGAGAAATAGGAAGTCCTGGCTATCTAGTTACTCTGGGAGGCTTGCTAAGTGAAATGGTAAAGGAAAAAAAAATTTTTTTTTAATGCTTTAAAATCCTGGGCTTTGTTTTCTGTGCAGGATTATACAGAGGGCCACAGTTTTCTTGTTTATTTCTGAGTGTAAAGCTGTTAGTCATAACTTAGGATACTTTGAAGGGGATTTAGAAAGAGGGAAAAACTTCTTTTGGACTACTACTTTGCTGAAAAACTTGAAAAAAATTACAAACAACTTGAAGTATGGTTTTATGTTTATAAACAGATTATTGTTGTTTAAAAATAAACTTTCTGGCCTCAATAAGGTAGTTGTCACAATCAATATAATATCTCAGAGGCAGGATTTTTTTGTTTGTTTTTTAAAGACTTCTGAGTGTGTTATATCTTAATGTTAACTGATTTTATCCCTCGTTAGGCACAATTGTTTTAACAAGTGGTTTTTCTTGGCATTCAAGTAATTTTATTAACATCTTATTTTTCAAACCTGGTGTCTAAAGAAGGCCCCAGCAGTTACTGTGAGATAACTGGTATATTAATTAGTGCCTCGTGCTTGGGTGTGAGTGAATGTGCTCGTGGAGGGGAGTGCAGAGGGAGACGCACAGGAGCCAGTACTTTGAGTGCCCCTTTGGAGTTACTATTAGTATTTTCTAAACCTGTAAGTGCTCTAAGTGGTTTAAACATGTGGTATATGTAAGTTCTATCACTTATTCAAATGTAACAGATACTGTTTCTCTCTGTGGAAACAATGAGATATAATGACATTGTATGTTGTAAAGTAACATTTCCTCTTTCCTTTTAAACCTTGTTTCCTTAGAATCTTCTCATTTCGTTGAAAAAGTTCAAGAACACATTCTGAATGCAACTGTTTGTCAATTTTGTCCATGCACCTTTCTCAAACACGGAAATAAAAGTTAAGTTTATGATGACCAGATAGCTGAGAACAGCTGCAGTGCATACTTCTGTGAGTCACTTGTCAAATGAAGCAGCAATATAGGAAAAATGGTAACGCACCCCTCCACTCTTACAGACAGAACCGCGGCGTTTGGGGCCGCTTTGAATTATTAAACACTAAACGCCGCGATGTTAATTAGAAGAGGAACAAACTCTACAAAGATAAATATGTTTTCAATATGATTCTTAGGGAGGGTACAGTAGAAACCAGTGAATAGAGAGGAAATTTATTTCTGGCAGGACTCTAGACATGGAACTGTGGCTGAACTTTTTACCCTAATTACCTCCTGCTAATGCCTGCAGCGGTCTGGAATCAAAGTGGTGCTTCGGGCCCTGGAAATTCTCTGATGTGGCAAACGTTTGTTGTGTGAGGAGGGTTTCTTAAGAAAAAGGAGAATATTGTGACAGGATTTAAAAAAAATTTCTCAGTTACCACCCACCTCACTTGTTGCCTACAAAAATAGAGTAATTGTTTGCATCTGTGTGTGCTTTTTTCCCCTCTAAGAAATAACTGTTATAAATCAATGTGACATAGATCCAGTGAACTGAGGCTTGCCTGAGGTAGGGTTTTTTTTTTTTTTTTTCTTTTTCTTTTTTAAAGTTTCTCCTTTATTTTGAAATCTAGGTTCAAATGTAAAGAAGTTATTTTTTTTAAGAAGTTATTTTTGGTAAGTGAGAAAAAACATTCTGCCCATTTTTTTAAAGAGAATTTGGGTCTTTAAAGTATTTTTTCAAAGTGAAGTCTGACCACTTTCTTAGCATCGAACTGATAACTATTAAATTGCTTAATCCTGGAAGTTGAAATGGGAATTTCCAATTTCCCTTTTTAACTCTCCATCTGACTGGGACCAGAATGTTGAGATATTTCTTTTTGTTTTTTCTAAAACTACATTATTCCATTTATCTGTCATACAGTTTCTGGCTCCTTGTATATATTTTTGAAGTGAAAAGAGTAAGTTTTGTGAAAACCACCTGCTTTTCATCCTTTGCTTTTAAAATCAGTGTTTCTCTACTATATGTAGGATAAATACATTGACCTTGCATTTTATGTGTTCTGAGACAATCCAAATTTCAATTATGAACATCTGTCTTAACTGTAGCTCCAGCTCCAGCCCTTTACTAATCTAAAATACCTTGTAGATAATTCTTGAAAAACACTAATTACACTGTTATTTTGTAATGCAAATAAATTCATGGTTTCATATGAGTAGAAATGTATTTTGGCAGTCTTTTAGTTAGGTATTGTGTAGAACTAGCTTTAATTTATAAAGGTGGTGTGTTATTAGTTTTCTTGATCCTGGGCAATAAAGGTAATTTTTATTCCTCATAATGAAATCTAAAATTTCTTATAAGGCTGTGTCACAAATTCACATCTTGCTGTGGTTAAGCTGTGGTTACAGTTGCTCCAATACAACCTTAGTATTTTGTATATTGTATAGTTTTGCTCTGCATCTGTGACCATTCAGATAGTTTTATTTGTGAATTGTGAATGAGGGTTAGTTTTTTCGAATTACCAGTTTCAAAATTATGTTGCAAATAATTTATTTTGTTTAGTACATATGTTTGTAAAAGCTTTTTAATTAGTGGTAGGCAGTTATACATTTTCACTTTAATATATTGTTTTGAAATTATGACTATCCTCAGTATATGTATTTCACAAGTTTTGTTGTTTGTTTCCCTTTGACTTCTCTTCCCTCCCATTCCACCTATCTTTATAAGGACAGCCAAATAAGAAAAACATTTTTCTTCTAAGTATACTATAAAAGTAATCTTTTGCTGTAATAATACTATTAAAACTGGAGACCACTTATGTTTTAACCACATCTATATTTTGAGGCATTTAGTGCTGTTCAAATTTAATTTATAATGCATTATAAGGTAACTTTGCATATTATTATGAGAAGTATTTAAAGTCTCATCTGCTTTTTGCCTCTCTCAGGAAAAAGAAATGACAACAATGTGGCTTTGTTACATATTATGGAATATAAAAACATTTACTAAAACTGAGTGTAAATATTCCTTTCAACTTTCAAATGCACTCTGTAGTGTACAAGTAATTCTCTTGAACTTCGGAAGATTTGATTTAGAAGAATATGTTTAATTTTCCCCTAAAAAGTGAAAGAAATGCTCAGATTTTTGTTATCATTTTAAGTATTGAGAAGGCAAAACATAGAAGTAATAGATTTTACACATATCTTTTTCTAAAACATCTCAGGACATTTTCTTATTCTTTGATTTTGAGATAGATTTCATATAATCTATAAATTTTAGTTTTCCTACATTTCTCAAGGTATCTCAAATGATGTGATGATTTATTGGCTTCCTTGACGTGTTTAATATATTGGTTTGTATTGATTTCATGCACATTGATAAAGTCTTCGGGTAACCCTAGCATAATAAAAGCAGATACGCTGGGTGCCTGGGTGGCTCAGTCATTAAGCGTCTGCCTTGCTCCTAGGGTCCTGGGATCAAGTTCCTTATTGGTCTCCTTGCTCGGCAGGAACCCTGCTTCTCCCTCTCCCCCGCCCCCTGCTTGTGTTCCCTCTCTTGCTGTGTCTCTCTCTGTGTCTGCTGTGTCAAATAAATACATAAAAACCTTAAAAAAAAAAAAAGCAGCTATGCTTTTACACAGTATAGTGTATTTGGCCTCTGTGCTGGCTTCGCAGAAGTTAGTGTAATTAACATCTTTTTGTGAATTGAGCCACACTTTAGTGTTCTCATTTCAGGTATTTCATATTTCTCAGTTAAGCTATGGTTATACATTAATGGTTGATACGCAACATGATTCTGTATATGCTTTGTTTATCATAACAGATAAGCAGTTATACTTTAGCTTGCTTATTAGGGAGGTAAATTCAAGCAGGATTTTGCTTTGTTTTGTTTGAGCATTATTGCTTCCCCCATAAACAACACATACATTTTCCTTGGTACAGTGTTTAGTTACCACTCAAAGCTTCATTATAATAATATGACTCAGAATTAACTGTATGTTTTTTAGGGAACTTACTTATGATGTATTTCCTAATCATTAAATAAAATTTTAATTTTTAACTTCTTTTTTTGCCTCTGTTCTGTATCCCTCTGTCACTGGTTTCCCTTATTTTAGAGGAAAATGTCCATGGGAAGGAAAAAAATTGGAAGTTACAATTAAAGTTTCTCATAGACTCACTAAGTTAATATGTCTTTCAAATTTATAAAATTGTGAGCAATTTATTAATTTTTCTATTATCAATAAAAACTCATTTTTTACATAAGTAATTACAAAGTGAGATTTTAATATCCTGAACTATTAATTTCAAGATTACTATATAATACTTAGACTATAAGTGTGGCTAATATTATAATATTTACGGTGTGAATACCAGAGACAGATTTATTTGTTTCCTTTTGGGTTTTGGAAGCATACTGATAAAAGCAAGGTTGCAGCTTTCAATCTTTGTTATCTGTGTTCTCTTCTGTGTCTATAAGTCACTTTTCTAATCAACCAGTAAATGAATATCAGCACCTTAAAATGTTAGCTATTTAGTATTTGAAATCTTTGCTGTTGATAGAAACATTTCCATGGTATTTTTATTGCTGAATATTAAAAACTTTTTGAAGAATGAAATAAATGCTTAAAAGCTTTCCTTTATAAAATTTTACCTACACCACCGGATCACTATAATGGTTAAAATTAAATAATACATGTAATGTCTTTATAACAATAGCTAGTATTTATCAAATGCACAGTAATCAGAATTACAGAGCTGCCACTGATGTGGGAGTTATTATCAGAAAAGTAAATTCACAAAAGGTAGAATGTCAAACATTTTCACATCTTTATTTTAGAAATGGAATTTTACCAAGTATCTCTCTCTTGAATTTCTTTAGTTTTTACTTTTTCTTAAATAGATTTTAGTTTTTAGAGCAGTTTTAGGCTTAGAGCAAATTTAACTGAGGGTAGGTACAGAGATTTCTCCTATACACACTTCCTACACATGCATAACTTCCCCAATTATCAACACCCTTCACCAGAGTGGCTCATTTGTTACACTTGATGAACCTACATTGACATATAATTACCTGAAGTTCATAGTTTACATTAGGTTTTATTTCAGGTGTTGTACATTCTGTGGTTTTGGACAAATGTATGATGATACGTATCACCATTATAGTATTATATAGAATTAATTGATAGTAAGTTAATATTAATTAGTTTTCTTAATTCCTTTTTTAAAGTAAGCTGGTTTCTTTTTTTCTTTTTGAGAGATTTTATTTATTTATTTGACAGAAAGCACAAGCAGAGGGAACAGCAGGCAGAAGGAGAGGCAGAATCAGGTGCCCTGCTGAGCAGAGAACCCAATGTAAGGCTTGATCCCAGGACCCCTGGGATTGTGACCTGAGCTGAAGGCAGCTGCTTAACCGACTGAGCTGCTCAGGTGTCCCAGTTTTCTTAATTCTTAATTGATTCTTTTAGGAATAGTACTGTTTTCAACATATAACAATAAGCAAGATGTAGATTCTGCAAAACTTACAGTTCTTTTGCATGAAAGGGCTGATATGTCTGTGAAATATACAGATGACATTAACTTTGTTTAGTCCCTTTGCATTCCTTCATTAAGAATGTTTTAATATCTCTAAGTGATTTAAAAACATGGAAAATATTCTGGGAGAATTAGCGGGCAGTTATTTTCCTCATTTGTTAGAATAAACTAATTATATGTTTAAAATTCTTTAATTGGGGTGCCTAGGTGACTCAGTCGGTTAAATGTCTGCCTTTGGCTCAGGTCATGATTCCAGGGTCCTAGGATCGAGTCTCACATCAGGCTCCCTGCTGAGCAGGGAGCTTGCTTCTCTCTCGGCCTTCTGCTCTATTTGTGTTCTCTCTCTCTTTGTCAGATAGATAAATAAAATCTTAAAATTCTGTTGCTGTCCTTGGAAATGTTGCAGATAATAATATGAATTGTTAATGTTATTTATAAATATCTTACATGCACATTATGAATTATCATACATCATTTTTAGCATTTTATAATGGTATATGATAGTTTTGAAATAAAATGCTTCCTCTGTGTTAGGGTTTTAGTTTATAATCTCTACAGAGTTATATACTACTTCATATTAGGTCAGATTATGCAGGAAAGTCGTAAAATATGTTTTGCTTGAAAAAAATGTTTTGCTTGTACCTAATTAGTCTAATTAAAACCTGTTAAGTTTTAAAATGTCCTGGGGGTGCCTGGGTGGCTCAGTGGGTTAAGCCTCTGCCTTCAGGGGCACCTGGGTGGCTCAGTGGGTTAAAGCCTCTGCCTTCGGCTCAGGTCATGATCCCGGGGTCCTGGGATCGAGCCCCGCATCAGGCTTTTTGCTCAGCAGGCAGCCTGCTTCTCTTTCTTTCTCTCTGCCTGCCTATGTGCCTACTTGTGATGTCTATCGAATAAATAAATACAATCTTAAAAAAAAAAAATCCTCTGCCTTTGACTCAGGTCATGATCTCAGGGTCCTGGGATTGAGCCTCACATCTGGCTCTCTGCTCAGTGGGGAGCCTGCTTCTCCCTCTCTCTCTCTGCCTGCCTCTCTGCCTGCTTGTCATCTCTGTCTGTCAAATAAATAAAAAAATCTTTATAAAATGTCCTGATTTGTATTAATATTGTTGAGTTATGTATTGGGGGCAGGTCCCTAGACTTGAAACTTAGGAGAGATATTTGACAGGCTTATAAACTTGTATTTTGTGTTTTTGGGAAATGAGACTAGATAACTTCCTGGAAACTTAGAGGATTTTGTTCTTAAGTGATTACACTTTAACCCTGTTTTCATTTTATGTAATGGAAATCTTACCTTTTTTTTTAGCAGATGCCAGAAAAGTTGAACTATTTAGATTTGAATGGTGAAACTCGTTTTAGTAAGTGTATGTACTTAATAAATAGATGTAACAAAAGATGGTGAACTGTTACAAAAACTCATAACTTATGCCCCTTTCATATTTAGCAGATTACCAAACCTGTTCTCTTTAAATTCCAGGTAACATACAGTGTAATATTAGTCTCAGGTGTACAGTATAGTGATTGAACATTTCCATACATCATCCGGTGCTCATCAGTTGCACTCTTTAATCCCCATCACCTACTTATTTTTCTAGAACTTTAATACAGTCTATTTGGAATTGTCCTAGACTCTTTCTCCTTTGCCTCTAAACTTACTTACCTATGTCTATATTATAAAGGAACCCCTGCTTATTACGTCTCTGTAAGGTATTTGATCACCTAATATTTATTACTCCAGGGCAGATGACTGGCAAACATATATTCTTTCTTGAATATGTAAATACTAAAAAAAGTGACTATTCATATATGTGTTTCAAAATATACAAATTTTAAAAACACATGAAGCAATAGGTACAGCTGAAAGGGAAATAGAGAAATCAACAGTTAAAATTGGAGATTAACATCCTCTTTGGGTAACTGATGTAACAAATAGGAAATCAGTAAGGATGTGGAAGACATAAACTACAGTATCAATATGACTAAACTGATATATAGAATACTATATCCATACCTTTTAAGTGCACATAGAACATTTACCAAGACTGATGATATGCTAGATAAAGCAAGACTGTATTTTATAACCACAATGCAATTAAATCAGAAATCAATGACAAATATCTCTTTGGAAAATCTGTACAATGTTTGGAGATTAAACTGTGGGTCAAGCATAATCATGAAAAAATAGAACTGATTTTGAACTGAGTGATTAAAAGAACATAGCATATCAAAAATTTAGGATGTAACTGAAGCAAGGACAGATATTTATAGCACTAAATGCCCACATTTGGGAAGAAGAAAGATCTTAAAACCTTTCACCTTAAGAATCTAAAAGAGAGGAACAGGTTTATCTAAAATAAATTAAGAGGAAGAGATAATAAATGGGAATCAGTGAAATAAAATAGACAACAGAGAAAATCAATTAAACCAAAAACTGGTTCTTTGAAAACATCAAGGTAATTGATAGCACTTTAGTGAGCCTGATCAAGAAAAACAGAGCATACAGATTACGAGTATCAAGAATGTATGAAGGGGCATGACTGCAGATCTTATGGTCATTACAGGATAATAAACAATACTATGAACAACTTTATCTTTGAAAACTTACGTGAAATGGGGTGCCTGGGTGGCTCAGTGGGTTAAGCCTCTGCCTTCAGCTTAGATGGTGATCTCAGAGTCCTGGGAACGAGGATTACAGTTGCTGGTTTTAAACATATATTAAAGTATCCCAGGGCGCCTGGGTGGCTCAGTGGGTTAAGCTTCGCCTTTGGCTCGGGTCATGATCCTGGGGTCCTGGGATCGAGTCCCACATCGGGCTCTCTACTCAGCGGGGAGCCTGCTTCCCCTTCTCTCTCTGCCTGCCTCTCTGCCTGCTTGTGATCTCTCTCTCTGTGTCAAATAAATAAATAAAATCTTAAAAAAAAAACTTATGTGAAATGGATGGATGGAGAACTTAGTTAAAAGTTATGGTAAGTGAAGAACAATCAGTAGATTATGTTGCTATGAAGCAGTTGATAACTGTAAGCAAACATTTTACAATTACTTTTTATAATTTAATAAACTAACTTTCTCTCTGAAGGAAGAGCACAAACCAGAAATACAAGAATCCAGGGAAGACAGGGTGAGATAATAGGGAAAGAAACAGAAAGAAAAAACCCCACAAATTTATCACAGGATTGATGGAGAAATTGGAAGTTACAAAAGGGAGAATAGATAGAAAACTGAATAAAATGGGAGCTAGAGGAAAATGGGAGGAAAATTAGAACATAGCATGCTTCCCAAATAAGAGAAGCAAAATAATACGATGAAGAAAATGTCAACTATCAGAATGGTGAGTCCCACAATATATCATTGTACAGTTCCTGTATTTCAGGAACTCAGGCTCACCTCATATTCCCCTACAATGACTAAAGCAAATAATGTAGATCCTTGAGAAAGACTGTAAAGCAGCTCGGTTACATTGGAATAAAAAACTATAGATCAGGTATCAGTAAAGTTTTTCTTTTTTGCCATATACAAAATATTTTCAACTTAGTGGAGTATATAGTCACTGTGGCAACTACTGAACTCAGCCTTAGAACATAAATAAATAAATAAATGGGTGTAGCTGTGTTCCAGTGAAACTAGCCGTAGGGGTTGGAGGTGGGGCATAGTTTGTTGACCTCTACTCCACACTAAAATTTTTGAAAATTTTTTCTAAATAAAATTTTAAGTGCTATGTTTATGGTTTTTATTTATTTTTAATTTTTTTTATTTAGTTTTTAAGGCTTTTTAAAAAAAGATTTTATTTATTTATTTGACAGAGACCACAAGTAGGCAGAGAGGCCGGCAGAGAGAGAGAGGGGGGGGAAGCAGGCTCCCCACTGAGCGGAGAACCCGATGCGGGGCTCGATCACAGAACCCTGGGATCATGACCTGAGCTGAAAGCAGAGGCCTTAACCCACTGAGCCACCCAGGCGCCCCAAGGCTTTTATTTATTTATTTGACAGATACCAACGAGAGAGGGAATACAAGCAGGAGGAGGGGGAGAGGGAGAAGTAAGCTTCCCGCTGAGCAGGGAGCCTTGACACGGGGCCGGATCCCAGGATCCTGGGATCATGACCTGAGCTGAAGGCAAATGCTTAATCAATCCAGCCACCTAGGTGCCCTATTTTATTTTTTTTTTTAAGGTTTTATTTATTTGTCAGAGAGAGAGAATGAGCAGGGAGCCTGCAAAGGGGCTCCATCCCAGGACCCTGGGATCGTGACCTGGCTGAAGGCAGATGCTTAACTGACTGAGCCACCCAGGCACGCCGATAGAAACTTATTTTAAAAAATACAGTGTATTTTGCCTTTGGCTGCCTCCTAATGGCATATGAGATGAAGATTGAAGAACATCAGATTCTAACCCTAATTCTAACATTACCTCCTGTTTTTATGTGGAGATATTACTCCTTTCTGCATGATTACCTTCCCATGTAAAAGCATTGTTAATATCACTCTCTTAACTTACGGGATTATTGAAGTTTTAATTAGCCAGTGTTTATTTAGCACTTTACAGAAGAAAAATTGTATTATTACCTAGGCTAATCACAAATTTAGCTTTTAATATGGTAAGTTTCCATTTCTTTTCTTTTCTTTTTAATTACTTAATAAAAAACGTGACCCAACTGGCTTTTGTTCTTTAGGAGCTGAATAAGAATACAAATAATGTAATACTATCAAAAATTTTCCTCTTATATTTAAAGGATTAGATTCAGTAACACATGTTGAAGGTTGTGCAGCTTTTTCCCATTTAAAAATAAGTGTTTCCATGCTTCTTGCAATTTGTGGTAGATTTAAAATGTCTTTGCTATTTTGTGTTTCACTTTATACATGCACATTCTTGGAAAATGTCACTTTCTCAGATACTTTGCTCCGCTTTTCCTAATTTTGGTTCAATCTGTTAAATATCATGAATAGAAATAATAAAAGTCTTTGTAAAAGGAAAATGGTATTAATGTTTAGAATTTTCAAATCACAAAAGCCATATTTCACATTGCTTAAACATGATGCTCATGGTATTACATTACAAAAAAACTATTTTGAAAACATTGTCCATGGTAAGAAATGGCTATGATTCTAATAAAATACACGAAAATAAACAAAAAAACATACTGTTATAAAAATTGAAAGTAGATTCTGAGACTCAAAATTTAAGAGGCTAACTATAGGAAACAAACTGAAGGTTTGTTGGAGGGGTGGTGGGTGGAGGGATGGGGTAATTAAGTGATGGGCATTAAGTTGGGCACTTGATATAATGAGTACTGGGTATTGTATGCAACTGATGAATCACTAAATTCTACACCTGAAACTAATAATACATGATATGTTAACTAAATTGAATTTAAATAAATTTAAAGCTAAAAATATTTTTGATAGAGATTTATAAATTTGAGCTTAGGAGCTTAATACTATATTGTTTGTTTAGGCAGTCTTTAAGTTTCAGAGATGAAGTGTAAGGTCATGATGTCATAATTTGTTCCCGCATTATTACAAAAATGCTAAAGTAGTCAATATCCTACTAAATCTTCACAAAAAAAGCCTGAGATAGGTCATTACTCATTTTCTAGATGGTAATAACCTCATTTTGACATGGGAAGGTATTATTGATTCTTCCATGGAAAGATGTACTTTAACAGGAGGACTTAACTGTACAGACCTAAAAATCTTATTTAATTTCTGTTCTTTGACCAGTTCGTGCTCCTTTTAGTAGTTCATATGGCCAACTTCACCGTTGGCTTTTTTTGCTTATGTAGTAATTTTTGAATCTGAAACAAACTGTCAGAATGTTTTCCCATGTTTGTAATATGTATAGTATTATTTGTATATAAAAATTCCGAGGTGAAAAAAAAAATTCCGAGGTGTAGTGGGTTGAGAGTTCTGATGATCATTCAACCAAAGGATATGGTTATATACACTTGGCCAAATCTAACTGTACAACCTCAATTTATTAAGAACAATTTATTGATATAACCTCAGAAAATTAAAATAGCTTTTTGATTAAAAGTGCTTAATGTGGGGTGCCTTTGGCTCAGGTCATGGTCTCAGGGTCCTGGGATTGAGCCCCACATTGGGCTTTCTGCTCAGCAGGGAGCCTGCTTCCCCCCTCCCCCCCCCCGCCTACTTGTGATCTCTCTCTCAAATAAATAAATAAAATCTTTTTTTAAAAAGTGCTTAATGCTCAGTAGTTTTCCTGTTTTATTATTTTGGAAACTGTCTCTGTTGTCTTAATAAAAAATGAGTTAGGATACCAACAATGATAGTGTTAACAGAAGAACCTGAGAAATGGAAGTCCACTCAGATTTGTTTCAGAATAGTTTATATTGGAAAATTAAAAAAAATATTGAAATATATATTGGTTTAGCATAATTATTCATATTCTACTTTAAGAAACTAATAAGCTAGGGACGCCTGGGTGGCTCAGTTGGTTAAGCAGCTGCCTTCGGCTCAGGTCATGATCCCAGTGTCCTGGGATCAAGTTCCACATCGGGCTCCTTGCTTGACAGGGAGCCTGCTTCTCCCTCTGCTTCTGCCTACCACTCTGTCTGCCTGTGCTCGCTCTCTCTCTATATATAACAAATAAATAAATAAAATCTTTCAAAAAAAAAAAGAAACTAATAAGCTAGTAGTCAGTAAATCATAACTCTAGATACATTGCTGAAATTTAATTTTCAAATACAGTAAGTGAAAAGACAACCTGATGTTATTTTGAAGTATTACAATGAATGGCAGAAGGATTTAAACTTTTATATTTCCATTAAAATTCCTACTCGTGTTTTTTTTAAGTTTTTATTTAAATTCCAGTTAGAAAAAAAATTCCTACTGCTTTTTGACTGGGATTGTACTATATCTAAAGATCATTGTGTGCAAAAGAGGGAGAACGCCTCTATTGGCTATCTGTTGCTGTGTAAGAAATTATGACAGACTTAATGTCTTAAGGCAGCAGACATTTAGATACAACACCAGAAGTGCTCATCAGAAGTGCACTCCCTAATCCTTATCACCTATTTAATCCATCCCTCCCACCCACCTCCCTTTTTGATTGCAGTGGGATTTCAGTTTATCGGTAGTAGACAGCCATACATTATTTCATAAGTTTTTTAGGAATCTTGTAATCATTCATAATGTAAGAATGCTACTTCATAACATATTATATGTAGTGTTATTGGCCCCTATTACTCTGGTGCTAACTTCTGGGGCCAAGATGCTCCTTGCCTGTATGGTGATAGAAAATAGAAAGTGTGCTAATGCAATTTTTCAGCTTTCTATTTAGGAATCTGACCATAGCTAGTTCTAAGCCCCTTTCCCTCTACTTCCCAATATTCCATATACTCTGTGGAATAGGGCTTCTCTGTGACTTCTCATGGTGGGACATAGTTTCTTCCTCCACTTTTCTGTTTTTTTATTGAGATGTAGTATCCTCTCCCTCTTTCTTATTCCAACTCTGGTGTCCAGTTCCTAAGCTCTTTTCTTTTATATCCTTGCATTCTGCCATTGTATTTAAAATAAATTCCTCTATATCTACAGCCTGGTTTTCTTTCAGAAGACAAAATTTCCTAATTAAGTACTCCCTTAATTAGGGAGTTGCTGTGTAAGAAATTATGTATGTATATATGTATGTAAGAAATACTCCTTAATTAGGGAGTATTTAATTAGATTTTTGTATTCTCATAGTTAGATTTTTGTATTCTCATAGTTTTGTTAATTTTTATGTGTTTTTTTTTGATTACTTTGTTTTATGTAGTATTCATTTTTTAAAAATTGGCTTAAAACATAATTCCTCTTTCTGTGGTGTCTTGATCATTGTTCAATGAAGTTAAGAGGAGAACCCTTCTCCATACTCCAGACGAGATGTACTCTCTTGTTCTTCTCTCTATACTCTTAGTCACACTGCTGTTATATACCTTGTGACCATCATGACAGATTGTGCGCTTTGTATAGGTTCACATTAGTCATCAGAAGAAACCAGTACTCCCAGATCATTTCTAATTCTTCCTCTTTAATCCTCATAAGACTTTCTGGGCAGTGATGTGTATCCTTTCCTCCCCTGCACTTCCTCTTCTAACCTCCTGTGTTTTTCTTTATTCATACTATTCATTTATACTTATCATTTGGTTTATTTCACTTATTTATGTGTTTATATTTGTCTTCATCTACTAGAATATGCTCAGTGAAGGAAAGAACTTTGGCCTGTTTTGTTCAGGTTGGCTATCACAGAGATAACTAATTAAATTTATCAAGTGAATTCATTATTACAAATAAAAGGCCATGATTCTCTTCCATCATTCTGAGAATGAAACCCAATTTTGACACTTTTTTTGTTCATTGTTTACTTCCATATTGCTCTAAAAATTTATTGATCTTTATTTAACCATTTTAAATGTGTGGATATATGAGGTGTTAGGATATACCACCATCACCTATAGTCCTCTATTCTCTGCATATAGTTCATTTTTTTCTTTTTTTTGTTTTCCTTTTCAAGGTACTGTAGTCTACCTCTATATGGATACAGTTTAATACTTTACACCTATCTATAAGTTGCTTGACCTTATGTTAGATACCTTCTCTGGTCATATAAGGGAAGGGCCTTTGTAGTAAAGAACATGGCCTTTTAAGACTGCTGACTACTCATGGAATGGTTAGTAGGTCATTTCTTATTAAGTTGATTATGGCTGGCAGATCCTTTAATTGACCTGATGGGTAAAGTATTACGGTATTTCAAAGAAAGAAGCAAGCATTTGTTGTCAGTTTGAAGAAGTTTGGAGATACAGGTGTGTAGGGATGGGAATAAAAGAGAGCCAGGTAAAAAAAAGCACTAATGGTACATGGTTGAAAGAGTACAAGTTGAAAGAAGAGAGTGTCAACTAAATATTAAAAATTGAGTCAGTATCATGGAGGGTGTTTCTTGCTTAGATGAAAGGTTGAGCTTTATGACAGTGGGGTGTCTTTGATAGTTTCTGAAAAAGGAATAAATGATTAGAGATATTGTTTAGGAAGATTACTATGGCAAAGTAGATAGATTTTTAAGTTGGTAACCTTTGAGTGTGATACAGTGAAATAGATCACAAATCCCCAGGCCTATAGTCCCTAACTGTGGGCATTGCTCATTACACTCTATTTCTGAACATCTTGTTTTTCCTTCATCTACTCTGATTACTCCTCCAAAAATATTTATTGATGGTATACTATGCTCTAGGCACATGACGAGGGCATGAGAAATGAATGATACATTGTTGTTAGTGACTTGAACAAGATCACAGTATATTGGAGATCTGAAAATAATGTTAATAAGCATAAAAATATTGTAATATTTTTGAACTGTCCTTGTTTCCCAAGGTTCTGCCCTCTATTCTATTCTCTAGGTTAAGTTTTCCCTTTCTACTTATTTATCAGCTTTTTCTGTCAATATGGTTGAATAGATAACACACAGATGCCCCCACCCACTGTCTTGTTCAGTAATATTACTGTGTTTCCTAGACCAGGTAATGGTGTGTTATCTATCATTATTGTATCAGCAGAGTATTTTCACTGCCTTAAAAATCCTCTGTGTTCTGCCTGTTCACTCCTTCTTCCTAACTTCTGGCAAGCACTGATCTTTTTACTGTCTCCATAAATTTGCCTTTTCCAGAATGTCATATAATTGGAACTTCATTCCATTTTAAGGCCAAATAATATTGTATGTGTAGACCACAATTTGTTTATACTTTCATCAGTTAAGGGACATCTAGGTTTTTTCTACTTTGTGGTTGTTATGAATAATGCTAATATGAACGTTCATATATATGTTTTTCTGTGGACATATGCTTTCATGTCTCATGGATATACACCTAGGAATAGAACTACTGGGTCAGATGGTAGTTTTGTGCCTAGCTCTTTGAAGAGCCATCCAAGTATTTTCCACAGGGGCTGCACCATTTGACATTCCTACCAGCATTGGATCAGGGTTCCACCCCACATCCTTGCCAATGCTTGCTCTTTTTCAGTTGTTTTATTATGACCAACCTAGTGGGTGGGAAGTGGTATCTCATTGTGGTTTTGATTTGCATTTCCCTAATAACTAATGATGTTAAGCATCTTTTCATATGTTTGCCGGCCATATCTCTGTCTTCTTTGGAGAAATGTCTAATTGTATCCTTTGTCCTTTTGTAAGTGTGGGTTGTTGGTCTTCTTTTTATTGAATAGTAAGAGTTCAGTATATTCTTGGTACTTGACTCTTATCTGATCTCTGATTTGCAAATTTTGTCTCATATTTTTAGGTTGTCTTTTCACATTCTTTTAAACTGATTCATCAGTTGCATATAGCACCCTGTGTTCATTACATCATGTGCCCTCCTTAATGCCCATCACCCAGTTATCCCAATCCCCCATTCACCTCACCTCCAGCATCCCTCAGTTTGTTCCCTAGAGTAGAGTCCTTTTGGTTTACCTCTCTGTGTTTATCTTATTTTTCCTTTCCTGCCCCTGTGTTCTCTGTTTTGTTTCTCAAACTCCACAGATGAGTGAAATCATGTACTATTTGTCTTTCTCTGACTGACTTATTTCACTTAGCATAACACACTCTAGTTCCGTCTTGTTATTACAAATGGCAAGATTTCACTCTTTTTGATGGCTGAGTAATATTCCATTGTATGTATATAGCTATATCTATATATATATATATTTACCAAATCTTCTTTATCCATTCATTCATCAATGGACATCTTGGCTCTTTCCATATTTTGGCAGTTGTGTGGACATTGCTACTATAAACATTGGGGTGCATGTGCCCCTTCAAATCACTGTTTTTGTGTCCTTTGGATAAATACCTAGTAGTGCAGTTGTTGGGTCGTAGGGTGGTTCTATTTTTAACTTTTTGAGGAACCTCCTTACTGTTTTCCAGAGTAGCTGTACCAGTTTGCCTTGCCACCAACAGTGTAAGAGGGTTGCCTTTTCTCTGCATCCTCACCAACATTTGTTTCCTGACTTGTTAATTTTCGGCATTCTGACCAGTGTGAGGTGCTATCTCATTGTGGTTTTTATTGGCATTTCCCTAATACCAAGTGACGTTGAGCATTTTTTCATGTGTCTTTTAGCCATTTGTATATCTTTGGAGAAATGTCTCTTCATGTCTTCTGCCCATTTCTTGACTGGATTCTTTGCTTTTTTGGGTGTTGAGTTTAATAACTTCTTTATAGATTTTAGATACTACCCCTTTATCTGATAAATCATTTATAAATGTCTTCTCTCAGTTTTTTCACTTCCTTGATAATGTCCTTTTTAAAAAAAATATTTATTTATTTGAGAGAGAAAGAGAGAATGAGCGGGGGAAGGGCTACGGGAGAGGGAGAAGCAGACACAGACACTGTCCCCCCTTCCCCCTCCCACCTCCTCTCCACCTGCTGATCAGGAAGCCAGAGGCATGGCTTGATCCTAGGATCCTGAGTTCATGACTGAGCTGAAAGCAGATGCTTTAACCAGCTGAGCCACCCAGGTGCCCCGATAATGTCCTTTGATGCACAGATTTTTCAGTATTGATGTAAACCAATTTATGTATTTTTCTTTTATTGCTTGTGTTTTTGGTATCATATTTAAGAATATTGCCAAATCCAAGGTCCTGCAGATTTATCTTTATATTTCCTTCTAAGAGTTTTATAGTTTTAGATTTTATATTTAGTTCTTTAATCCATTTTGAGTTAATTTTTAGTTATGATATAAGATAGGGGTCCAGCCTAATTCTTTTGCATGTAGACTTTCAGTTTACCCAGAACCATTTCTTGAAGATACTATCTTTTTCCTCCATTGAATAGACTTGGCACCTTTTTTGAAAACTAACTGATACTAGAATCAGAATTCTGTTCCATCGGTTTATATATCTGATGTTATGTCAGTATCACAGTGTTTTGATTAAAATCTCTTTATTGTAAGTTTTGCAATTGGGAAATGTGAGTTTGCCAGGATTGTCCTTTTTCAGTACTGTGTGGCTATTTGGGGCCTCTTCCAATTCAATTTGCTTTTAGGTTTGCTTTTCATTTCTGCAAAAAGGGGCAGAAATTGGAATTTTGATAGATATTGCATTGCTCTTGTTAATGGAACTGCTTTCTTAATTTCTCTTTTCGATTGATAGTTGCTGTTTTATATGTGTTGATCTTGGACCTGGCAACTTCTGGAATTTCTCATTTCTTGTATTATTTTGTGGATTCTTTGAGATTTTTTATATATTGGATCATGTTATCTGTGAATAGAGTTAGTAAATGTTTTTTTCCAACTTATACGATTTTTAATTTTTTTCTTGCCTAATTGCTTTTGTTAGATTTTTCAACACAATGTTGAATAGCAGTGTTAAAAGTGGGCATCCTTTTCTTCTTTGTGACCTTAGGGGGAAAGCATTCAGTCTTTTACCATTGAGTATAATATTAGCTGTGGGTGTTTTATAAATGCCCTTTATCATATTTGGAAATTTTCTTTAACTTCTAATTTCTTACTTTTTTTTTTTATCATGAAAGGATATTGAATTTTGGGAAGTGCTTTTTCTCTATCAGTTCACATAATCATGAGTCTCCGCCCCCTGCCCCCCACTGCATTCCATTAATGTGGTGCTGATTGTTAAGGAGTTTATTATTTAATTCCACATATTTGTGGCCTAGTGTTTAAGAGGTTATTGTTTAATTCAACATATTTGTGAATTTCCAGTTTTCCTTCTGGTTTTGATTAGCAATTTCATTCCATTTTGGTTAGAAAGCTTGTTTTCATTGTTTTTAAATTTATTGAGACTTGTTATGTGGCTAACATATGGTGTATCCTGTAGAACGTTCCATGTGTACTTCATAAGAATGTGTATTCTGTTGTTGGGTGGAGTCTTCTATAAGTTGGTTATGTTTAGTTGACTTATAATGTTGCTTGTAAGCTGTGTTAATTTTTCTTCATTCTTTTTTAATTTTCCCCTGACGTGTAATTTCAGTTGTCTTATTTTCAAATTTGTATATTCTATCTTCTGCCTATTCTGATACTCAGATACAGTTCTGAAACGTTTAGTGTGTTTTCCATTTTAATTATTGTACTTTTCAGTTCCATTATTTCTATGTGGTTCCTGTTTCATAATTCCTAGATTTTTATTGATTTTCTCAATTTGTTAGTTTATCCTCCTATTTTCTTTTAGCTTTTTGAGCATGATATTTAAGTCAATTGATATAAATTCTTTGTATACTAAGTGCTATATCTGGGCTTCCTCAATGTTTCCCTCCATTTCTATGAATAGGCCATCCTTTCCTGTTTTTTTGTGTGGCTTGAAATTTTTTGTTAAACAGTGGACATTTGAATATTGTAATCTGCAACTCTGAACATCAGATTGTCCTCTTCCCTAGAGTATGCTGTTTTTGCCTGTATCCACCCATTGTTTAGTGGCTTTTCCAAACTCTTTGTAAAGCCTATGTTTATTGTCTTATGTGATTACTGAAATCTCTGTTATCTTGGCAGTCAGGCAGTGACCTGACGGAGATGTTCTTACATGACAGACACCAATAAGAGAAAAGAAATACTGTAACATTTGCAAATTGGTACTGAGCTGGGATGGTCCTTGAGTCCATAGCGATGGCATCTATAACACTGCCTTTGCCTTCATCTCCAGCTTGTTGTAGACTTAAAGGCCCAGCCAGAGATGCAAGTTGTGTCCTTGCAGTTCTTTTTTGAGCAAACATCCAGCTCTGGGCATGTATATTATATTCTTGATTACCCAGTTCAGTATACACACCCACTCCCACACACATGGTTTTTCTTTCTTTTTCATTTAATTTTAATTTAATTTAATTTTGTTATTTTTAATTTAAAATCTTTTTTGTTAACATACAGTACAGTATTGGTTTCTGGAGTTTTCTTTTTTTAAAAAGTTATTTTAATTCTGGTATAGTTAACATACAATGTTATATTAGTTTCAGGTGTAAAATGCAGTATTTCAACATGATTTTCATTTAAAGGAATTGGCTTACATGATTGTGGAGGCCCATAGGTAAGAAATAGCATAGGCTGGCAGGCTGGAAACTACCCGGTGGGGATAGATGCTATAGTCTTAAGGCAGAATTTCTTCAATAAATTCTGTAAATTGAGTCTCTGTGTTCAGTTCTTTATATCTGCTATTTTCCATTTCATCCCTTTTATTCATTTCCTTTTCTTCTAGAAATGTTTTGGAGGTTTATCCTGTACCTCACAGATTCAGTTTTCTGAACAAAAGTTCGATATCATTAAAATGGAATACTTTTCTTTGAAAACACTGTCAATAGAATGAGAATATGAAACACAGATTGGGAGAAAACCATTCGAAAATACACATCTAACAAAGGGCAGGTATCCAAAATATATAGACATCTTTCAAAATCCAACAATAAGTAAGTGAAAAACCTGATTAAAAATTGGACAAAAGACCTCACCTCCAATATATAGATGTCAAATGAGCATATGAAAATATGCTTCATATCTTATAAATCATCAGGGAAATTCGAATTGAAACAATTATGAGATACCACTACACACCTGTTAGAATGGCCAAAATCCAGAAAACTGATAACATCAAATGCTGGTGAAGCTGTAGAGCAGCAGGAACTCTCATTCATTTCTGGTAGGAATGCAAAATAGTAAAACCACTTTGATAGACAGTTTAGCAATTTCATACAAAGCTAAACTCTTACCGTATGATTCATGAAATTGCCTTGCTTGGTATTTACCCAGAGGTGTAGAAAATTTATATTTGCACAAAAAAGTGCACACAGGTGTTTATATTAGTTTTATTTATAATTATTAAAACATGGAATAATCAAGATATCTTTAGTAGATGAATGGGTAAAGAAACTGTGGTACATCTGAATAATGGAATGTTGATCAGGACTAAAATGAGCTATTAAGCCATAAAAAGAAATGGAGGAAAGTTAAATGCATATTGCTAAGTGAAAGAAGTCAGTCTGAAAAGATTACATCCTGTGATTTCAACTCTACTCTGGTAAAGGCAAAACTGTGGACATAGCAAAAAGATCAGTGTTTGCCAGGGTAATTGAAGGAGGGGTGAATAGGCAAAGCATACAGGAATTTTAGGGTAATGAGTTTATTCTTTATGATACCATAATGTTGGATATATGTCATTATAATTTGTCTAAATCTATAGAATGTATAGATAAGAGTGAACACTTATGTAAGCTGTGGACTTTGAGTGATTGTATGTCATTGTAGGTTCATCAGTTATAGCAAACATTCCATTCTGATGGGGGATGTTGATAAAGGGTATTCTATGCATGAATGAATGGTAGGAGGGGTGTGTAGAAAATCTCTGTATCTTCTACTCAATTTTGCTGTGAAGCAAAAACTCTAAAAATGAAAAAAAATAATAAATATATTTATATTAATATTTTTAAATATGATGAGAAGTATTACAGAGAAGGTAAGAAATACTGACATAGGCAAGATATTTAGATGGAAATGTTTAGTGTTTTCTTGTTTATCTTCTGTATTTACAATACTTAAATATTTTTTCTTTTAAGAAATCTATTTTATAGTTCCTTTTAAAAAAAAATATTAGAGAGTGTGAGAGGGGAGAAGGTCAGAGGGAGAAGCATCCTCCGTAAGGATGGATCTGGGATCCCAATGATGGACTCGATCTCGGGACTCTGGGATCATGTTCTGAGCTGAAGGCAGTCGCTTAACCAACTGAGCCACCCAAGTGCCCAGTTCCTTACTTCTTAATTTAACCATTGCATTTTCAATAATGGAAACTTTTTAAAAAATTTGCCCTTCAAATAGTTCTCAACAACACTCCTCAGTGAAATGAATGAACTGTGTAAATACCATGCCATTGGCTATGGGAGGAGTTTTCCTTCTGTAAGAAAAGCTTAATAATATCCCTTATGGGTATAGGTCATGGGTACAACAGGTAACAGATTATTCTGATACAAAAATTTTCAGCTTATATTCTTGGTTACTCACCATAAAACAAGCTAGTTGGAGAACAAGCTAGTAAAGAGAAAGTCAGTTAAGAATGATTTGTGTTCACTTCTATTTTTTATTTGTCATGAAAAGTACAACATAACTTTATACTATGCATGTTGATATCTATGTATTGGAAAGACAGAGGTGCTGGGGCCACAAGTTAGATTTCCTGAGCCAACCATTTAGTAATAAAAATTGTATCATTCCTGATTTCTTTCCAATCTCTGCTGTTTGCTTCCAGTATATTCAGTTACATTTTAAATTTGGCTCTCAACAATTCTATATGGAACTTTTCCCCTTAAATAATTTATTAGGCTTATTGTAAAGTTAAGTGATAGCTTTATGTTTAAAATGTCAAACACAAACCTATAAAAATGTTAGCACATTTGAGTTCTAGAGCTCTAATGATGAGTCATTCTCTATAAAACTTTCTTGTGGCACTTTCTGGTGTGTATTAGAGTGCAAAGTAAAAGCTTATTTCATGTCTGTATATTTTAGTTTTAGTTTAACATGCATCCTTTCTGTTTTTGGGCATGCATACTGGTGATGTTATGGAAAGCTTTCTCATCAGCTTATCCATGAGGAAAATTAAGATTGTCTTGCAGTGTTCCAGGGAAATAGTCAAGGCTTTTAAAGAGAGAGAAAAATAGAGAACAAAAGGATATGTCAGGCGTGTACACAACTGTGCTGTTGGCAGATAATATGACTCCTTTATGTATGTGTGACTTTCTGAAAACTCTTGTTTTAAAAGAATTTTTTCTGTTAGTCATTGAATAAGAGTTTTTTTCCATATATAAATAGATTTTTTAATTCTTCCAAGCCTTGTTTTGTCAATTCTAAACTGAGCCTTCATAGCATTTGTTTTGTCCACTTCTGTTGAATGTTTTCTGCAGAACGAATCTCAGTTGTGACATTGTATGGATGCCAGTGAAATGATCAGAATTCAAGTTTCTAGTGTACTGTGCTATATAATGAGCTGCTAATTGAAGGTGACAAGCTGTTTTTTTCTTCCCGGTTGGTCTGGCAAAATGTTAGATTTCATTCATTATTAACTCATTGCTTCTCAGCAGAGGACTGGATTAATTAGTTGGGAACATTAGGAAAAAAATTTTTGCCTTGTGTCAGCTTTAGAGATTGAAATTCAGGTTTTATTTGGTTCTTCCCCTCCTCCAGTTTGGCCAGTATATACAGTTGTGTAAGGATCCTCCATAATCAAGACACAGCGATGTTTCCAGCATCCCGTACATTTTTCGTGGCATTTCCCTCTTTCCCTGCCCCTTGGCCACCACTGATCACTTCCTATGATTATAGTTTTACGTTTCTGCCTTTTCATGAAAAGGGACTCATGCAGTACATAGACGGTTTCTGGCCTTTTTTCCACTTCATAATGGTTTTGAGATTCATTTATGTTGTTGTATGGATAACTCGTTCTTTAAAGTTGCTGAATAATATTCCATTGCCTCAGTATATCGCAATATGTTTATCCACTCACTTATTGATCTACATTATTGTTTCGTTATTACGAATAACAAATTACCTAGATGTGACATATGGTAAGGGTATGTTTAATGTATAAAAGCTGTAAATTATTTTTCAGAGTGACTGTGCCATTTTGCATTCCCAACAGCAATATATGACATTTTAATTATTTTGCATTCTTGTATTACCAGCCTTTTAAATTTTAGCCATTCTAGTGAGTGTAGTGGTATCCCTTAGTGGTTTAGTGGTTTTAATTTGCATTTCACTGTTCACCTTTTCAAGCACTTAGTTAATGTCTCTATATCTTCCTTGGTAAAGTGTCTTTTAAAATATTATGGCCATTAAAATGTGTTGTATGTATCACTATTATTGAATGATAAGAGTTCTTTTTATGTTCTGGATACAAACTCTTTGTCAGATACATCTTTTGAAAATATTTTCTCACAATGTGGGACTTGCTTGTTCATTTTAAAATATAAAAGTTGATAATTTTGATAATTTTGGGTTATCAGTTATACCTGTACTCATGCTTTTTCTTGTTTAAGAAAGCGATTTTATCTAAATTTTGTTATAGAAGCTATTTGGTTCTTATGTTTGGTCCTTATGTTCTTAGACTGTGATCCATTTTGAGTTAACTTTTATGTGTAAGGGGAAAATTTAATTCCTTCCATGCAAATATCTAATTTTTAAAGGCAACATTTTTTCAAAAACTGTTCTTTTCATCTTTTCGCTTAATTATACGATGTCTTTGGTGAAAATCATTTGGCCATATGTGTGAGTTTATTTATGGCTCTCTATTCAGTTCCCTTGACCTGTATTTCTTTGCTCAGACCAGTATTATAATACCTTTTTTCCCCTTAAATTGAGATATAATTGCCCTGTGACATTGTATTAGTTTCAGGTATATGATATAATGATTTGATATTTGTATATATTGCAAAATGGTCACCACAGTAAGTCTAGTTAACATTCATGACCACACAGTAACCATTTTTTTTTCTTTTGGTGAGAACTTTTAAGATCTACTCTCTTAGCAACCTTTAAATATATAATAAAGAATTGTTAACTCTAGTTACCATGCTGTAGATTACATCTGCAGGATTGTTAATCTTATAATTGCGTGTTTGTTCCTTTTGACCATCTTCTCCCATTTTGCATATCCTTACCTCTGGCAACTCCTAGTCTGTTCTCCGTATTGGTTAGTTCAGGTTTTGTTTTTTGTTTTTTTTTTTAGAATTCCACATATTAGTGAGTTCATACAATATTTGTCTTTGACTTGTTTCATTCAGCATAATGACCTGAAGGTCTTCCCATGTCACAAATGGCAAGATTTCCTTTTTTTTAATAAAACGCCTGAATAATACTCCATTACGTATCTATATCTGCATCTAACACATTTTCTCCATCCATTTATCCATTGATGGACACAGATTGCTTCCATGTCTTGGCTGTTGTAAATAGTGCTGTTATGAACATGGCAATGCATAGTGTATCTTTTTGAGTGAGTCTTTTTTTTTTTTTTTTTTGTCAAATACTCAGTGGTGGAGTTGCTGGGTCATATGATAGTTATGATCATTCTATTTTTACTTTTTTTTTCAAGTTTTTATTTAATAGGATATCTAGACATTTTTATTTAAATGATTGATAGAATTTACAAATGAAGCCATTTCTGAGGATTTCACTGTGAGAAGTTTTAAATTATGAGTTCAGTTTCTTTTATAGATATTGGGATATTTAAATTATTTGTTTCTTTATAGATTGGTTTAGATTGGTTACAGAAAACGAGGTTTTAGTTCCATAGATTCTTTTTATTTTACTTAATCCAGTTTCATTTCATTTCATATTGTATTACTCATTGAACTTTTATTTGATTTAACTTGCTCTTCTTTTCCTACTTTGTTAAGGTGGAAACATCAATCTCTTCATCTGATCTAGTGTCAGGAACTCAGTGTCTTATACTATACCTTTCCAGTTAAGTCTGATCATGTGCAGTGCATATTTTTTATTATTATTTTTAAAAAATATTTTTATTTATTTATTTGACACAGAGAAAGAGAGAGAGCACAAGTAGGCAGAGAGGCAGGCAGAGACAGAGGGGGAAGCAGGCTCCCCGCCAACCACAGAACTGGATGCAGGGCTGGATCCCAGGTCCCTGAGATCATGACCTGAGCCGAAGGCAGAGTCCACTGAACCACCCAGACGCCCCTGGATTGCATATTTATATACATTTTATTTTTTAAGATTTTATTTATTTATTTGACAGAGATCACAAGTAGGCGGAGAGGCAGGCGGGGTGGGGGGCAAGATCCCCACTGAACAGAGGTCCCGATGCGGGGCTTGATCCCAGGACCCTGGGATCATGACCTCAGCCAAAGGCAGAGGCTTTAACCCACTGAGCCACACAGGTGCCCCTTATATACATTTTAGAATGAGGTCTCATTCTGGTCAATTTTTTATTAGGGTAGAAATATATCAGTTTAGAAAGTCTGTCAGCCTGTGTTATGTGCTTCAGTTTATTTTGCTTTGTTTTGTTTTGTTTCTTTTTGTGTAAATATGTCAAAATCTCTGATTCATTCCAAGGTATTCAGTATATTCATATATTCAACATATATATTTTTAAATTTCACTTTATGACAGTTTGTGCTTAATTAATAAGAATACAAGTGCTGTTGTATTAGTGACTTGGGTAAATTGATATATTAGTTAACAATCCATATTAATGATGCATATATTAATGGTTC
Organism: Taxidea taxus jeffersonii; assembly: GCA_003697995.1. Classification (NCBI taxonomy): domain Eukaryota; kingdom Metazoa; phylum Chordata; class Mammalia; order Carnivora; family Mustelidae; genus Taxidea; species Taxidea taxus. Next base: position 36,488 of record RCUC01119153.1, read on the forward strand.
ATCTTTATTGTGAGGTTTTTTTTTTTTATATATAAGCTTTTATTTATTTCAGAGAGAAAGAGAGAAGTGCAGCAGGGGCGGGGGTGGGGCAGAGGGAGAAGCAGACTCCCTGCTGAGTAGTGAGCTGGATTCAGGGCTCAATCCCAGGACCCTAGGATCATGACCTGAGCCAAAGGCAAATGCTTAATGTACTGAGCCACCCAGGCACCCCTATTGTGGGGTTGTCTTTATGTATATTTTGATGTACAGATTTGTATTACTGGGTTTTATACTTATACAGTCAAGTTCTTGGCAAATAAGACAGCTTTATTTCTTCTGAATAGTAATTTACTTTCTTGCCTTATGCACAGGACTTTATATACTATGTTGAGTAGATGTGGTTTGATAATGAATATTCTTTTCTAGTTTCTGATTTTAGGGTGAAGATTCTCAGTGTTTTACCATTATATATGGTTGATATTTTTATTAGTTTTAAGGTTGCTATAATTTATCAGATTAATGAAATGTTTCTTATCATGAACAAGTTTTTAAGTTTATCAAATACATCTCTACATTTATTAAGATAATCTTATGATTTTTCTTTTCTATAGTATAATTTGGTGAGTGAGTTTCATTTTCTTTTCCCAAATTTCATATTTCTGAAATGAGTTAATTGGGATATATTATGATTTTTTTAGTAGTTCAAATCAATTTCCTTACATTATGTTAATTAGGGGTTTAACAATCATGTTAATAAGAAAATGTAGAGTTTTTTAATTGATCATCCATGTATTTTATTTAAGATTTATCCATTCATGTTCTTTTTTAAAAATTATTTTTAATTGATTTTTTTTTGTTATGTTCAGTTGGCCACTGTGTTAGTACACAATGAATCATTGAAAATGTAGAGTTTACTGGCCCTGCCACATTTTAAAAAAATAATGGCTTTTGTGTATTTTTTTTTTTTTTAAGCACAAGTCCACCTTACTGTTGTGTAGATCTATATTCACTTCGTACTGGGGAGATGGTCAAGTCTATTCAGTTTAAAACACCTATCTATGATCTCCATTGCAACAAACGGTAAGCATTTCTTTATGTGATTCTTGTTCAAAGTAAGGTACCTCCTGGGCAGGTAGAGCTCTACTAGTATCATTTGCCATCTGTGATTTTGAAGTCACAAAATACCTTCTGAATTCTGCCAAATGGAGTAGCTATTAAGATTTCTGAATTAATGTTATCAAACTTCCAGTCTTGACCCATTAGTGAATTAAGTTTAGTGAGTCATAACTAGCATTTAAAAACTGAAATGGAAAAGAATAAAAAGTATCTGAGAAAATGTACAAAGATAAGTATTGCTTTGAGGAACTTTTTTACATGCATAACATAACGCTAATAGATAGAATGTATGTGGATCTGTGGTTTATGATATGCAGGATAACTTTCCTGTTAACATTCATCAAAACAAAGCATATTCTGAACAATAAAATGGCTTTTAAATATTGTTATTTCTTTATATTTCACAGTAGAGCTAAAACATGGACTAGGCAGATTTTCCTTCTTTCATCTCTAGGAAAATACTCAGATCTGGGTTGGACCTGTTCTAATGATAATGAAGAATTAATTTATAGCCATTGAACATTAGGGAAGATAGGGGCTTTAAGAATCTCTGTTACTCAGTACTTCCTTTTACATTTGAGAAAACTGCAGCCCTGCAATGGTAAATATCTTGATTGAGGTCATGGATGGAAACTGTAAATCTTACATCTCATAAAAAAGGAAATACATGGAACGTGGAAAACACAATGATTTATGCTGTGTCAATATAAAATAAATTTTGTAATAAAAGACTCTCAGGTTAGATCTTAAAGGGATTCGAAGAATGACTCAGAAAGGTTGGCTGTAAAAAGAAGGTAAAGACATACCTGACAAATATAAACTAAAAGAACATGTGGGCTTTGATACTAATGATAAAAGTATTTGAATTCAAGCATAAAAATGAAATAGGACAAAGAAAAGCTGTTCAGTGATAGGGTGCAGTTAATAGTGGAGATCTAATTATCATGCATATTTATACTTCAAACTCAGAATTATAGGAAACAGAAATATTATTACTGGGATAATGTAATTATCCAGTGACACATCAATTATTCAAAATCAGCATTATTGGGTGGGTGGATCCAGTGGGTAATATATTTAACCTGGGGAAAATATAGTGAAAGCTCTTCTTCAAGTTTCAACTTTGTGTTCTCACAAAATAGATTATGTACATACTTAATCAAACAGAAACTTAAACACATTTTGGAAAGGGAGATTAAGTACAAATAAGATTTTTAGGTCACAATTTACTTGTATTACAAGTACACAAATATACTAGAAAACAGAAAAAACGTAGTGCAGTCGAATTTTTTAAAAAAGTATTTCTTGCATTATTTTTTTGAATTGTTAAAATAAATCTGTACTTATTCCAAGTACTTTGTTTTCTGGATGATGCAGTTAGGTCAACTTTTCTTAAAACAGATATTTTTGTGTTAATTACTTTTAATTTTAACTGTGAAATAATGAGCACATTTAATATTTTAGCATATATAAATTACCATGAAAATTAATACAGTTAATCTTTTCATAGTCATCTGTGTGCTCATCAGAAGTGATTAATGATTGTGAAACTTCTGAGTATTAGTAAAAGCAGATAAAAGTGATTTATGATTATGAGATGTCATTAATGAAAAGTGATTATGAAATTCTCTGGAAATTTTGTTGATGTAGCAAAGGTTCATATTCTCCTTTTCTTTAAACAAAAAACCGTTGAAGGTATATGTTCCAACAAAAAACCTGTTGATTTGGATACATTCTGTAATTTAAAAAAATTGATTTTTCATTTAGAAGTTACATGAGTTCAAATGTGGTAAAGGTTAGAGGAAAAGTTATCATGTAGATGTCAGGATACTGCTTAGGTTTTGCTCTATGAAATGTCAAATCTGATTCTCCCTGGTTAATTCTGCATTTGGTTTTGCAAATCAGCGGTATGACACAGTCTTTTAGATTTAGGAATATTCGTAATAAATTAATCCATCCTTATGGAAATTATTTTGTATGTTACTATCTTATGGGGAGGGATTGCTTGATTATAAGAAAACCTTCTTATCTCTGTTTGTCTCTCTGCATTTTCTTTCTTTTGAGTTTGTCACCTTTTTATTATGGATTCTCTAAGCCTTTTAACCTGGGTCTGATGATTGGTTGGTTTCTTATGTTAAGTGCCATGACAGAATCATTTATTATGTATTGTCAGCTGTGTTAAGGATTTTGTTCTGCATTAGCAAATGAACAAGATTAATAAAGCATGCATGTTAAAGACAACATTTTCTTATTTTCCCCACTCATCATTAACATCTGTTACTCAGATTTACTTCCCCCAAATTTGGAAAAATACCCTGAGCATGTTAAATATTTAACCTTTTATTTGATTATTATTTGATTATTTGATTATTAACATAACTTTGCAATTTGGATCTTTACATTAATGTTATGCAAAGAAAAGTACTCAAAAACATAATTTATAAAGTAACCTCATTTGGGATGTATTTTAGGAATTTTGGTTATAAAATACATTATAACTCTTATTTTTCTAATTTTTTTTTACAAATCTTGGGTTCTGGGAGAAATATAGTTCCTACAGGTTCTGATTAAATTTTAATATATTGAGTCAATCAGAAATGACTCATTTATACTGAATAACAGTTGTCTGAGTTTGGTTTCTTTCTTTCTTTTGCTCTTGTGTTGGTAAATTCAGTAATCATTTTAAGTGACAGGTTACATAAATCCATTTTATGTTTAATTCCATGACTTTGAGCCCACACTGGAAAAACACTTTTAGTAAATAGCCAGCAGTTTATTGATTTCATACTTTCCGAATGAAGATAGATTTATTTGATTTATAATGAATGAAAATAAAGTTTTATTTAGAGGAAAATAATGTTTTGAGCTGTAGTTTCTTCTGTCACTTTTCTTCTTCTAATCATGTCTTTCTTGATTACAGTAAGGATTTTGTGGTTCTCTTTTTACATTTTAAGAGACTGATGTTTCTTGACTAAATTGCATTGGTAGATACTTTAAATCTAATGGTTTAACTTATTTATGATTTATGATATTATGATTTAATTTACCGAATTTCACATTTTCATTTTTTGTTGTCCCCCCCCCTCTAATTTTAGGATCCTCGTTGTAGTCTTGCAGGAGAAAATTGCTGCCTTTGATAGCTGTACTTTCACAAAAAAATTTTTTGTCACAAGTATGTATCAGCTTGGTTTATTTCTTTATAATATGCTTTTGAGTTTATGCTATTTGATAGACTCAGCAAACTTATTGTAAACATTACATTAGTATTTCGTGGTTATTTTTAGTTGTTTTGATATTCCTGTGTTTCTGTGGATCTCTTACTACTCTCATTTTATGGTATGTATTTACAACCCACAACACATTTTTTTCCTCTTATTGAGCAAGCCTTGTACTGTGTTGCCTCAGTTTCTCCTTACATATTCTCCTTGAGTAATTGTGATTAATTTAGGTTCATGTAGCCATGCCATACTTTTGAAGCTGTTGTTAAATTATTTAACATAACATTCTTGAAGAGATAACTGGATTATCATATATGAGGTATCTGAAGCTTAGAGAAATGTGCCAGCCTCTTTCTTTTTCTCCCACGACTTCCGGTACTGTTTGAAAGTGCAGGAATCTGGAGCCACATACATACTCACTGATTGGCTGATTGATGTTTTTTCTGAAAGGAATTGGTTCATGCAGTTGTAAGGAGGGGCTGGGAAGTCCCAGGTCTGTAGGGCGGGCCAAGAGGTGGAGATTCCAGCAGGAACTGAGTTCAAATAAAGTCTGGATTTAGAATTTTTTTTTTGTGCTCGCTTTGGGAGCACATATACTAGGATTTTTTTTTCACTACACACTAGTAAAACGGTAGTTTTCATTCTTGTATTTTAACTTCTTAAACTCACCATCAAAGCTCTAAGCTGTTTTTTCCAGAGTCTGATTATGCATGTGATGTAGAGACAGTTTTGTTGGAACAGTTTTCAGTTTTTTTATAACTAGGGAATCCAACTCATATTGCTGTTGCTCTTGAAATATCACAACTATTTACATACTTATTCATTAGGTGTTTACCTGATACTTACTATATATTAAGCCCTGGGTAGTAGACATATCTTTTCTGATTAGAGGTCATGTTCCTGAGATAACTAATACATTATCACTTATATGTTATTGCATATATTATATATCATATATAACACATAATTCAATAATTTATTATAGTGCATAGTTTATAATTTGGTAGACTAGGAGGAAGAATTATGACATTTTGTCTTCCTTAGCTTGCAATAGTCTCTCATAGATCTACAAAGATAGTAATGGAGATTATGTTCATTGAGATAATTTTTGTTTTCTCACAAGCCCTAATGTATACCATTCATATATTTAGCCCCTGGGACATTGAACGAGCACAGCGTAGGCTCTCATTAAATATTTCTTGAACGAATGAGTGAGTACATTAATCCAGCTATCATTGATTTTATGGTAATCAGAAATTTATTTATGGTTAATAATTATTAAATGTAGATCATTAGGCAGGATCTTATGTTTTCACATCTATATGTAAAAAAATCAAAAAGTTTTTGAGGAGTGTATATTTGCTAATAACATCTTCATTCACAAATGTATTTTATACATAATATGGGCAGCTTTGGATATTACATGGCCTGTTTTAGTATATTCTTCTTATACAGTTCTTATGCATTAACATATTGCACTGTATTTGTGTTACTCGTTATTATGATTAAAATAATTAGAGAAGGGGTGCCTGGGTGGCTCAGTGGGTTAAAGCCTCTGCCTTCGGCTTGGGTCATGATCCCAGGGTCCTGGGATCGAGCCCCTCATCGGACTTTTTGCTCTGCATGGGGCCTGCTTCCTCCTCTCTCTCTCTGCCTGCCTCTCTGCCTGCTTGTGATCTCTCTGTCAAATAAATAAATAAAATCTAAAAAAAAAAATAAAAAAAATAGAGAAATAGAATGTACATAAGTAACCATGTATGACTCTATCCATTACCTCCATATTTATGAGCTACAGAGCAGTGAATCAGAACAGAATATGAACATTTCAGCCAGATTCAGATACTAGGTTTTCCTGAGCATTTATCTTACATTTTATCAGTGGTCTTCTGTCCTTCGTCATTAATCAACCATGTGTGTGTCTTGGCTTCTGCAAAGTCAGATATCTCTGTTGTGACTCCATATTAATTTTACACTGAGAGTCTGTATTCCTTAGTAGCTGCTTTTCCCTTTTAAAATAAGGTCAGGAACCTAGAACTACTTTCTTTTTTATTTTTAAAATGTAATGATAGCTTTTGCTCCCTCAGCTGAGTGTAAAATTGGAGGAAAGCATCCCAAATCATTATTTGTTAAGATAGTTTATTTAAGTGACAGTGTATGTTTTGAAATTTAAACCTTATTTAAACATTAGGCTGAAAGTAGTATCGTATTTGTCAATAGATTTGTTTCTTTCTTTGTAATAAGTGTTGGGTATAAAATCTGTTATTATAGTGACTAAAGAGAAGTTAATAAATATAAATAAGCTAATATTAGAAATCTTTATTTTATAGAGCATATTTATGATGTAGTTATTTTTAGTAAATAAGTAAAAAATACAGATTTTCAGTAATTAAATACCCAAGAGAAAATTTTGAAAGAAAAAAATAAGCTTTATTATAAAGGGACAATTTAAAATCATTAGATTTAAAAAAATTTGAAAATTCACGTATAATTAATACAGTGTTTTATTAATCTCAGATATACAATGTAATAATGCAACATTCCTATATATCACAATACTCATCACGTAAGTGCATTCTTAATCTCCTTCACCTGTTTTGCCCGCCCTCCTCCCCCTCCCAGTTTGTTCTCTGTATTTAAGTCTTTTTTTGGTCTATTTTCTTTGATCATTTGTTTTGTTTCTTAAAGTCCCACATATGAGTGAAATCATATGATACTTGTTCTTCTCTGACTGACTTGTTTCACTTAGCATAAAATCACTAGACTTATGTATTGAATTTATAATTAGATTTGAAGGACACTGGCTTTTTAATATTTTTGATACACTAGGATGAGAATAGGCCTTTCAGAGTGCTCTGTTTAATTGAGAAAATGGGCAAAATTATATGTGATAATGGTAACTTTTAAGCTTAGATGGTCCCATAAAATTTTCCATAAAATGATGTAGATATACCTTATATTCTTAATTGTATACCTCTTACAAATAGGTGAAATTTGTTTCTACTAACATCAGTGTCTGTTATTTAACAGGTAATGGGATATGTATTTGTTTCATTTTTTTCTTAAAGTTTTAATTTAATTCCAGTTAGTTAACACAGTGTAGTGTTAGTTTCAGATGTAGTATCTAATGATTCGTCACTTATATACAACACCCAGTGCTTATCACAAGTGCCCTTCTTAGTACCCATTACCCATTTAACCCGTCCCCCTGATCACCTCCCTTCCAGTAACCATCCGTTTATTTTCTGTACTTAAGAGTCTTTTTTCTGGTTTGCCCCCCCCATGTTCATCTGTTTTGTCTTTTAAATTCCATATATGAGTGAAATCATATGGTATTTGTCTTTCTCTGGCTGGTTTATTTCATTTAGCATAATACTCTCTAGCTCCATCCATGCTATGCAAATGACAAGATTTCATTCTTTTTGATGGCTGAGTAATATTCCTGTGCATGTGTGTGTTTGCAGACACACACACACACACACACACACACACACACACACACATCTCTTCTTTATCCATTCACCAGTCAATGGACATTTGGGCTCTTTTCATAATTTGGCTATTGTTGATAATACTGCTATAAACATTGGGGTGAATGTATCCCTTTAAATAAGGACCTACATGTAAGAATTTATAAAAACCTATGATACTGTAGGCTATAAATACAATTTGTCTTCTAAAATCTTTGTTTTTTGTACATTGGCAATATTTGCCAATTTTGTGGAGAAGTATTTTGCAATTTGAGATTTTGCTATAGAAGAATTTGTTTGTAGAATGTTCTAACTTGGGCCTACTTACAGATTTTCTGTCTGACCTAAAAAAACTCACATACATAAAACTCTTGAATCAGTTGGCAGAATCGGTATAGAAAGTGCCACATTGTTAAAATTAAGGAAATTTCATATACTCTTGGGATTTTACCATAATTTCTCAATTAAATCATTTATAGTAGAAATGAGAATGAAAATGTCTTTAAGCAAAAGAAGAGTGTCTGGAAAATGTATTCTTAGTTTTCATTCTTACTTGAAATTATGCAGTTCTTACAGAAAGATGAATTTTTAGTTATCTTAAAATAGTTAAATATGGGACGCCTGGGTGGCTCAGTTGGTTAAGCGGCTGCCTTCGGCTCAGGTCATGATCCCAGCATCCTGGGATCGAGTCCCACATCAGGCTCCTTGCTCCCTCTGCCTCTGCCTGTCTCTCTGTCTGCCTGTGCTCTCTCTCTCTCTCTCTCTAACTAATAAATAAATAAAATCTTTAAAAAAATTAAAAAAAATAGTTAAATGTATTTTTGATTTTTTTAAAAAAGATTTTATTTATTTATTTGACAGTGAGATCACAAGTAGGTAGAGAGGCAGGCAGAGAGAGAGGGGAAGCAGGCTCCCTGCTGAGCAGAGAGCCCGATGTGGGGCTTGATCCCAGGACCCTGGGATCATGACCTGAGCTGAAGGCAGAGGCTTTAACCCACTGAGCCACCCAGGTGCCCCTGTATTTTTGTTTTTTAATTTTTCTTTTTTTTTTTAACTTTTTTTTTTTTAAGATTTTATTTTCCCAGACTTTCCCAGAATGTCTTAATCTTGCATATCTTTTTCTGCTGAGTGTCTGTATTAGTTCTTATGTGAATTATTTCCTGACACCTTTGGCTTAACGTTAGCTCACCTTCTTTTAAGTCCCCAAAGATAGCAGTTCTCAAATTCTGTTGGCAGAACAGTAGACCTTCAACATGCTGTGGGAATCAGGGTGCCCTGGTCACATATACTCAGAAAACGTTGCCTTATATTGGAGAATGGCAGTGGTGACTAGCATTTTAATCTGCTTAAATTTATTTACTGCATTTGCATATTTCTCAGATTTATTTGATTACAGACCTCTTTAATTACTCAACACCCCTTGGGAATGCTTTTATAACATGTAATCGTTGTCTCTGTTAAGACGCTTAACTTTCCGGGGCTACTGGGTGGCTCAGCAGGTTAAGCCTCTGCCTTCAGCTCAGGTCGTGATCTCAGGGTCCTGAGATCGAGCCCCACATCTGGCTCTCTGCTCAGCAGGGAGTCTGCTTCCCCCTCTCTCTCTGCCTGCCTCTCTGCCTACTTGTGATCTCTCTCTCTCTCTCTGTCAAATAAATAAATAAAAATCTTAAAAAAAAATATGCTTAACTTTCCATGTTACTGTATGCATTTTGTGTTTACTTGTTTTGTCTCTGCCACTAGGCAGTGATCTCCTTGAGAGCAAAGTTATCTAGCTTGATTTAGATGAAGGAAGTAAGTGCCACATGGAAAGTATAATATATCCATATGTTCTAGCTAACTTAAAAAATATTACTGATTTATTTTTACTTCTTATAAGAATAAAACTCCGTTTGCTAAAGATGAAAAACATTTATAAGAATAAAACTCAGTTTGCTAAAGATGAAAAACATTTATCACAACGATTTTCTGGTTTCAAAGCATCAGCGGTCCTTTTCCAAGATGCTTAGTTCGCCAAAATTGTCTAGAATGTAGTGCAACTCTTTTAAAAGTCATCAGATGATGAAGAGAATTATTAATATAGGATCAGTACTGATATCCAGGAAAAATGATATATAGGACTGAGTTGGAAATTAATGGTGTTTTGTGGATATTTAAAGAAGTGAATATATGTTTGGATATATGAGTGAAGTTTCTCCTATATATTGTATTGGAGTAAATCCAGAAAATCTGAAATTTGAAAGTTACATGCTTGTATTCATCATCTCTCGAGTATCTCTCCAGTATCTGGAGTGTTTCTCCTTTTGGGAATAGGAGCTTCTCTTTTATGAGCCTTTAGCAAGTACAAACTGTTAGTGAAGTTTGATAAAAATGAATGGGAGAGTGAATCATTATTACTTTTCTTAGTGCCTTTGTACTTTCTTTTTTAGTTGATATCCTTCGGGACATCTTATTTATTTGACAGAGAGAGAGAGAGAGAGAGAGAGAGCGCGAGCGCATGCGCACATGAGTAGAGGGAAGGGCAGAGGGAGAAGCAGACTCCCAGCTGAGCAGGGAGCCTAATGTGGGGCTCAACATGGGGCTTGATCCCAGGACCTTGAACCATGACCTGAGCTGAACCATGACCTGAGGCAGATGCTTAACTGACTGGGCCACCCAGGTACCGCCTTTGGAATATCTTTGTCATGTGGTCCTAAATGCTTCCCTCTGCATTGCTGGACCCACTGAATAGTTGAAATGAGTATTATTAAAGTATTAGGCTCTCTTGTATTCTGTGAATTGTTCATGATAAGAAGAAGAGATCTGGAAGGATGCTTTATGAGTGTCACTCAAGTGCTTTATGGGTGACATATAATTTTATTAGTAAGCCCTGGTCAAGTGGCTTGAGGCCCTCAGAAGTGAATTTTTAGTAATTCCTGATCCATTAGGATTATCGCCTCTTCTTTCATTGTAGTATTTGTAAAATGGCTGTCATAATTTGGGGATCCCATAGCATCTGTTTAGTGTGTATTTCATTAAATCTGAAATGTGTGTTACTTAAAATGTTGAAAAGTGTGGTAGTATAAAAGTACAACTATCATTTCTAGGAATAAAAGATGGAAATAAGTGTAATAAACTGTGTATTAGAACCCAGTGATGTCTTTTGAAGATGTTTAGTATAGTCGTCAGAAGACAGGGTAGTATGTGACCTTGGGAGAAGAGGGCTGGAAAGGTATATGAGAGGGGCTTTGGGGATTCTGTAATGTCCTGGAGTTTTTTGTTTTGGGTACTGCTTATGTATATAGATATGTTCATTTTGTTGATTCAGGTGCTTCTGGATGTATGTTATATTTGAATGTATAGTTTACATAAAAACAGAGTTGAAAAAGCATCAACAACAATGACAACAAACACATTTGTGATTTCTCTCCTCATGCTCTGAGTACTGTCTGTTGTAGCATTCCACAGCAGCTCTTTCCAACCCTTCCCTTTCATCTGTGAATACCCCAACCCATAGTGGGAACATGCCTCATGTCATACTTCTGTTAAGAAGTATCTCGTTGTTAGTTACGTATTATTTTACTTGACTGGAAAACCCTAGAGACTGGATTTATGTGAGTGATGTAGGCTTGGTAAGATTGATGATACTTGGCAAATACTTATATGAAGGAGTTTAGCTTCTTGTCTCTGAGTTACAGCTTCACCTAAAGTGATTTATATCAACACATTGAACAAAATTTCTCATAACCTGATATTTAAGATCAAGGAACAAATAAGCCATTTCCTAACTTGAAAGAAGCTTCTTTTTCTTTAATTGCAGCATCTCCCCCCACCCACCCTTTCTTTACACAGACTGAAACTTTTAGCAGGTGGAATGAGTCATGTTCCTATGTGTTTCTCTGAATTTGGGCTAGCCCATGTGTATAAGCCAGTTTGCCTGGGCGCTTAAAAGTTGGTGCAGAGGCAGTAGGCATACTGAGAATAGCATTTGTTGTAGCCTGTTTGCCTGTGCCACATGGTTTTTCTCCAGAGATTGGTTTCTAATTCTTGAAGAACTGGGGTCAGAGCACACATAGAATGACAAATTCTCCACTTAATGAGGATATTGTTTTGATGGTGCAGGCATTTGATTTCTAAAGTAGCTCTTGTATAATCCAATTGTGAGTGCCTCAGTTATGTATGAATACAATGATGGGGCTGTAAACTAAGTAGAGACAGCTGTGTCCATCAGAGAAACCATCATGGGAATTTGTGCCAAAGGGTGGAAGGATCAGGTAAAGAGAGCTGATAGAGAACTGGAAAGGGAACACAGCCAATATGATGAGAAAGGAGACACCTTTGTATTTGCCTGTATAGAAACGGTGGCCTTGAGCAGCTGTCTAATGTGGAAATTCAAAACCCACGTATGGTGAAGAAAACAAAAGACAAGGACTGATAGATGTCATTAGCAGTCATTTCCAGTGTGCTTAAACTGAAAGTTAGATATGAAGTCTCTGGAGAGACCAAAGGATTGTGCAGTAAGTAACTTTTTCCAGTGGCCTCTGTTTTTAACTTCGAGGAGGAAAATTTATTCCTTACCATCCAGTGCTATTTCTTAAGCTGTTATTATGTGTATTCTTCATTTACGTTAATGATTAATAACAAGGATAAGAAATTAAAGGATCTCAAAAATGCAAAATTATTTTTATTTTAAAATGCTTAGAAGCAATTTATAACATTTAGGAGAGATTGGAAGGTTAATGTGAAATCTAAGCCCAGTTCAAGTTGAAGTAAAATCTATTCCTATTCTTTTGGGTTCCCATCTGTATATTGCCATGATGTTTACACAGCCTGGGCAGGCACCTGGTGCATAGTGGACAATTAATGTGTGTGCAGTGAAATCACTTGTAATTTTCCTGTCCTCTCCACATAATTCCCTACCCATTGAACCTCATACTGGCTGTACTCTTAAATTCATGATATGCTTGGGATGCCTGCGTGGCTCAGTTAGTTAAGTGTCTAACTCTTGATTTCAGCTTAGTTCATGATCTTAGGGTCATGAGATCAAGCCCCACATTGGGCTGTGTGCTCAGTGGGTAGTCTGCTTGAGATTCTCTCTCCCTCTCCCTTTGCCCTTTCCCCATGCACACATGTTCTGTCTCTCTCTCTCGCTCTCAAATAAATGAATATTTTTTAAAAAAAATTCACGATATATATATGTAAATGAAAAATGAAGCAAAAATCAGAATGCTCATGGAATTTTAAGAGGATCATTAATCAGTTGTAAGATAGTCAAATAAATCCCTGAAGTGATGTTTAATATTTTATGTGCTTCTATGTCTTTCTGAAGAGCGTGTTCATAGTTTTTTTCCTGGACTGCATAGAATATGTGGTCTTTTGTGACTGGTATCTTTTACTGAACATAGATAATCATAGTTCATCTATGTTGTAGAATCTGCCAGTTCTTCTTTAAAAAAAATATTTGGGGGATGCCTGGGTGGCTCAGTCAACTGGGTGTCTGCCTTTGACTCAGGTCATGATCCCAGGGTCCTGGGATCGAGTCCTGCATCAGGATCCTTGCTCAGTGGGGAGCCTGCTTTTCCCTCTGTCTGCTGTTCCCCCTGCTTGTGCTCTCTCCTTCTCACTCTGACAAATATAATAAATAAAATCTTTAAAAAAATCTAGAAATGTTAATAAGACTAAAGGACAAAGAAACAAATAACGAGTAAATACAACTACCAAAAATGTGGAGAAAGAAATCATAAGAGAAAATATATCTATAATACTGTTTTATAAAAAACCTGTATAAGTGGATCTGTGTAGTTCAAACTCATTTTGTTCAAGGGTCAACTGTATTTTTAATTCTCTTGGGTATAAGTATTTATGTGGACATATATTTTCATTTCTCTGGAGTATGCACCGAGGAGTTGAATTGCTGAGTTATATGGTAATTTTGTCCTTAACTATGTGAAGAGCTGCCAGGCAGAGGGACTGCATTTTACATTCACATTCCCACTTGCAGTGCATGAAAGTTCCAGTTTCTCCACATTCCCACTACTGATTGTCACTTCCTTCCTTTGACTATAGCCATCCTATTGATGTCTCATGAAATGGTATCAGATTTTACCTTTGATTTATATTTCCTTGATGGCTCATGATATTGAGCATCTTTTCATGTGTTCATTCACTCACATATATCTTCTTTGTTTAAATTTATGAGTTATTTGTGTTTCTTTTTTGAGTTGTAATAGTTCTGTTTATATTTTGGATACAAGTCAGTTATCAGACATATGTTTTAAAAAACTCCATTCTGTTTTTCCTCTTTCTTAGTGATCTCCTTTGAAGCACAAATGTTTCAGTTTTGATGAAGTCCAATTTATCTATTTTCTTTTTTTAAAAGATTTTATTTATTTGAGAGAGAGAGAGAAAGAGAAGTGGGGAGGGGTAGAGGGAGAGGGAGAAGCAGATTCCCCTCTGAGCAGAAAGCCCCATGCAGGGCTTAATCCCAGGACCTTGGGATCATGATCTGAGCAAAAGGCTGCCACTTAACCCACTGAGCCACCCAGGAGCCCTTATATGTTTTTTCTTTTATCAGTTGTACTTTTGGTGTCATATCTAAGAAAGCATTCCTTAATCTCAGAGTATAAAGATTTACCACTATGTTTTGTTCCAAGAAGTTAATACTTTAACATTTTTGATAGTTTTATAGTTTGTAAATACAAATACAATGTGCACATAAGCTGTCTATTCATTTTCTTGGCTGCATAGCCTGGCATTGGGATTGGTGACTCTGATGGCCAGCTGGGCTGCTCTTTCCATGGTGGCTTTGTGGTTTTTGGAGGAGACATTGTGAGCAGTCTCTGCACAGTAAGATTTATTCCACGTGACATTGTGGACTATGAACTTCAGAAGCCACTGGGCAGCATGTGCTTTGTTTTCTTGTTGCTCCCATTACCATTGTTGGGCATCAAGATCTGGCCCTTGAATCTTCTGTGCACTCTATTGTCAGTGTCTCTGGATTTCCACCAGTTGAGCTTAATTTTGACATATTGGTCTGACTGGTGTCAGATGAACTGCTTGGTCCTCTTTTCCACAATCTTGGGCTTCCCCACAGGTCTGAGGGCAGCCATGATGGAAAGTAGAGGACAGCTGCCCCCTCTGCAGGCAGTGCCTAGGAAGAGAGCAGTATTTTTAACTTTTTCATTTAAGTCTTTGATTTCATTTCGAGTTAATTTATGTATGCAGTGTGAAGTCAGGGTTATATTCTTTGGGATATGAATATGCAATTGACCCATCATCATTTGTTGACAGGACTGTTCTTCCTCATTGACTTGTCTTGCTACCCTTGTTGAGAGTCAGATGACCATAAATGCAGACATCTGTCTTTTTTTAAAAAGTCTGAAATCTTTTGAGTTGTCTTCACCAGGAAAAATTGGGCAGTGTTAACAGAGAGTAGTTGAATCCTTTGTTTTTCAAAATAGGTTCAGGTCACCTCCCGACTAGGGACCAACCTTAGGGGAGGATGCCATCTACAGTTGCATCACTCTCCTGTGCCTTTTGAAATATTTCTATGGTAATGGAGAAATCCTTCAATTAGTATGCTTTTCTTGGATCTTACCTTTATTTGAGTTTGGAAATCTCAGTTTTACAAAAAATGTCCAGTTCTCTTGCGTTGTTAACAAACATTATAACATGTTAGTATCAGTTATAGTATTATAGAGATTTGGGTTTTTACCCCCCTTGTTTTCAAAGTTTAGCTGGAGGCAATGGTTAATTTTTAAAGGAGTCATGCTTGTAAAGTTGGGATAGTGCTGAGTGACTGATGGTCTGCTGATTCCAGCTGTAAAATGTTTTTTGGAGAGCAGAAAAACAATTTGCTTTCATTATAATACACTATAATTCTTGAGGTCCATCGAGTTTCTAAAAACATTGACTCAAAAAGTGAGATGAAGAATTGTGAACTACATTTTTCCTTAGTATCTTCTAGTATTTGGAAAAGAGAGATATACTTACTAGGATCTATTGAGATGAGATGAATATCAGAATTGATTGAGAGTTTGATTATATGGACTTTAAAGTTCAGGAGATTAGCTACCTCTAATGTAATGTTGTACTTCACAAGATTTTATTTCTGTTTTTCATTTTGTTCTTTTAAAAAAAAATTTATTTATTTATTTGATGGAGAGAGAGATCACAAGCAGGCAGAGAGGCAGGCAGAGGGGGAGGGGGAAGCAGGCTCCCTGCTGAGAGGAGCGCCCCATCCAGGGCTCGATCCCAGAACCCTGGGATGATGACCTGAGCCGAAGGCAGAGGCTTAACCCACTGAGCCACCTAGGCGCCCCCATTCGGTTCTTTTTTCATGACATTTTAAAAGGGGAATTTTTCTGTAGGCCATATTTATATTAATTTCTTCAGCTCTTTCTTATATTAAATTCTTCAGCTCCATATGAATTAGGTTACTCAGTGGGAGTATAATAGTGAAATCTGTGAAATACTGCATAACATATGTCAAAGTGTATTATCTTTGCACTATTTTAGTGTGCCTTTGTCCTTTGTATGTGTTTATAATATGTGTCCATAATGTGCATTCAGTGGACATAGTAATATCACAGTTACCTACAGGTCAGTTTTCCCAAAACCCAAAACATCCCAAACAGAACCCTTTAAACCCTGAAATAAAACTTTTTTTAAAAGATGAATAAAAACCAAAGGAGTCAAGATGGCGGAGAAGTAGCAGGCTGAGACGATTTCAGGTAGTAGGAGGTCAGCTAGATAGCTTATCAAACCATTGTGAACACCTACAAACCCAACAGGATATCGAAGAGAAGAGCAACAATTCTAGAAACAGAAAATTGACCACTTTCTGAAAGGTAGGACCGGCAGAGAAGTGAATCCAAAGCGATGGGAAGATAGACAGCAGGGGGAGGGGCCAGCTCCCGGCAAGTGGCGGAACAATGGAGCACAAAATCAGGACTTTTAAGTCTGCTCCATGAGGGACATCGCTCCAGAGGCTAAACTGGGGTGAAGCCCACACAGGGTCAGCGTGGCCCCAGGTCCCATGGGGTCAAAGAAGGATTGGGTGTCTGAGTGTCACAGAGCTTGCAGGTATTAGAGCGGGGAAGCCGGCTACAAAGACAGAGCTGAGGAGTGAGCTCTCAACTTGGGATTACCTTGAACTGTAATCTGTGGCACAGGCCACTGCTCTGTGAGTGGGGTCCCCACAATATCTGGGAGACACCCCCTCGGGAGGATCAGGGATCTGCAGGGTTCAGAGACTCCAGGAAGAGCTGTGTGCCAGAGACAGAGATGCTTGGTCACAGGCTGGGTGAGCTCGGAGCGCAGCCGGAGGCCAGGGAATGGGAGTGATTGAACGCTTTTCTTTAAGCATGGCCAGAGGCCAGGGAGATGGGAGTGATTGAGTGCATTTCTCTGGATGCACTGAGGAGTGGGACCCCGAGCTCTTGGCTCCTCCGGGCCGGAGATTGGGAGACCATCATTTTCATTCCTGTCCTCTGGAACTCTATGGAAAGTGTTCAGGGAATAAAAGCTCCTGAAAGTGGGGAATTACTTAGCCTGGCCCCTGGTAAGGGCGGTGCAATTCTGCCTCGGGCAAAGATACTTGAGAATCACTACAACAGGCCCCTCCCCCAGAAGACCAACAAGAAATCCAGCCAAGATCAAGTTCACTTACCAAGGAGAACAGTGGAATTCCAGAGGAGGAGAAAGCAAAGCATAGAATTCATGGCTTTCTCCCCATGATTCTTTAGTCTTGCAGTTAATTTATTTTATTTTATTTTTTTTCTTCTGCTAAATTTTTTTTAACTTTTACCCTTTCCTCTTTTAACGCTTTTAAACTAGTTTATCTTAACAATACCTTTCATTAAAAAAAAAATAATCTTTTTTGAACTTCATTCTTATAGTCATATTTTATCCTTCATTGTATCTAACTTAATATTTTGTATACACATAGGGTTTTTTCTTCTAAAAAATTTGGGGTACAACTTCTTCTAATTGATCAAAATATTCCCTAAATCTAGCTCCGGGCTTGTTCTAGTCTCCAGCCCGAGCAAATTCTCTCCACTTTCTTTTTCTTTTCTTTTCTTTTTTTTAAAAGATTTTATTTACTTATTTGTTAGAGAGAGAGAGAGAGAGAGCACAGGCAGACAGAGAGGCAGGCAGAGGCAGAGGGAGAAGCAGGCTCCCTGCTGAGCAAGGAGCCCTATGTGGGACTTGATCCCAGCACGCTGGGATCATGACCTGAGCTGAAGGCAGCTGCTTAACCAACTGAGCCACCCAGGCATCCCCCACTTTCTTTTTCTTTATTCTCCCAACCAACTTACTTTATCAACTCCTTTTTTAGAAATTACAAAATTTTTTTTTTAATTTTGTAGGCATATTCCATCCCTTCATTGTGTTTACCCTTATATATGTTTTTCATTCTTTAAAATTTTGGGAGGTAGTTTCTTCTAAGGGACCAAAATACTCCCAAAATTAAGTGGGTGACCCTGTTCTAGTCACCAGTCTAATATATATATATATTTCTTTTTTATATTTTTTCTTTCTTTGTTTTCTTTTTCTAATTTTTTTTTCTGAACTTCTTTTTATCTCCTGTCTCCCCCCACCCCACGATTTGGGGTCTCTTCTGATTTGGTTAAAGCACATTTCCCTGGGGTCTTTGCCACCCTTTTAGTATTTTATTTGCTCCTTCATATATTCTTATCTGGACAAATGACAAGGCGGAAAAACTCACCACAAAAAAAAGAACAGGAGGCAGTACCGAAGGCTAGGGACCTAATCAATACGGACACTGGTAATATGTCAGATCTAGAGTTCAGAATGACGATTCTAAAGGTTCTAGCCGGGCTCAAAAAAGGGATGGAAGGTATTAGAGAAACCCTCTTCGGAGAGATAAAAGCCCTTTCTGGAGAAATAAAAGAACTAAAATCTAACCAAGTTGAAATAAAAAAAGCTATTAATGAGGTGCAATAAAAAATGGAGGTTCTTGGGGCACCTGGGTGGCTCAGTTGGTTAAGCAACTGCCTTCAGCTCAGGTCATGATCCCGGAGTCCCGGGATCGAGTCCCGCATCGGGCTCCCGGCTCCACGGGGAGTCTGCTTCTCCCTCTGACCTTCTCCCCTCTCATGCTCTCTCTCACTCTCTCTCTCTCTCTGAAATAAATAAATAAAATCTTAAAAAAAAAAAAACGGAGGTTCTTACTGCTAGGATAAATGAGGCAAAAGAAAGAATTAGTGATATAGAAGACCAAATGACAGAGAATAAAGAAGCTGAGCAAAAGAGAGATAAACAACTACTGGCCCACGAGTGGAGAATTCGAGATACAAGTGACACCATAAGACGAAACAACATTATAATAATTACGATTCCAGAAGAAGAAGAAAGAGAGAGGGGAGCAGAAGGTATATTGGAGAGAATTATCTTAGAGAATTTCCCTAATATGGCAAAGGAAACAAGCATCAAAATCCAGGAGGTGCAGAGAACCCCCTCAAAATCAGTAAGAAGAGGTCCACACCCTGTCACCTAATAGTAAAATTTACAAGTCTTAGTGACAAAAAGAAAATCCTGAAAACAGCCTGGGACAAGAAGTCCGTAACATACAATGGTAAAAATATTGGATTCGCAACAGACTTATCCACAGAGACCTGGCAGGCCAGAAAGAACTGGCACAATATATTCAGAACATTAAATGAGAAAAACATGCAGCCAAGAATACTATATCCAGTTAGGCTATCATTGAAAATAGAAGGAGAGATAAAAAGCTTCCAGGACAAACAAAAACTGAAAGAATTTGCAAACACCAAACCAGCTCTACAGGAAATATTGAAAGGGGTCCTCTAAGCAAAGAGAGACCCTAAAAGTAGTAGATCAGAAAGGAACAGAGACAATATACAATAACAGTCACCTTAAAGGCAGTACAGTGGCACTAAATTCATATCTCTCAATAGTTACCCTGAATGTAAATGGACTAAATGCCCCAATCAAAAGACACAGGGTATCAGAATGGATAAAAAACCAAAACCCATCAATATGCTGCTTACAAGAAACTCATTTTAGACACGAAGACACCTCCAGATTTAAAGTGAGGTGGAGTGGAAAACAATTTACCATGCTAATGGACATCAGAAGAAAGCTGGGGTGGCAATCCTTATATCAGATCAATTAGATTTTAAGCCAAAGACTATAATAAGAGATGAGGAAGGACACTGTATCATACTCAAAGGGTCTGTCCAACAAGAAGCTCTTAACAATTTTATTTTTTTTTATTTTTTAAAGATTTTTTATTTCATTTTTTATTAGTTAGAGAGAGCACAGGCAGACAGAGAGGCAGGCAGAGGGAGAAGCAGGCTCCCTGCTGAGCAAGGAGCCCGATGTGGGACTCGATCCCAGGACGCTGGGATTATGACCTGAGCCGAAGGCAGCTGCTCAACCAACTGAGCCACCCAGGCATCCCAAGCTCTTAATTTTAAATATCTATGCCCCTAACATGGGAGCAGCCAACTACATAAACCAATTAATAATAAAATCAAAGAAACACATCAACAATAATACAATAATAGTGGGAGACTTTAACACTCCCCTCACTGAAATGGACAGATCATCCAAGCAAAAGATCAACAAGGAAATAAAGGTCTTAAATGACACACTGGAGCAGATGGACATCACAGATATATTCAGAACATTCCATCCCAAAGCAACAGAATACACATTCTTCTCTAGTGCCCATGGAATATTCTCCAGAATAGATCACATCCTGGATCATAAATCAGGTCTCAACCGGTATCAAAAGATTGGGATCATTCCCTGCATATTTTCAGACCACAATGCTCTGAAGCTAGAATTCAATCACAAGAGGAAATTTGGAAAGAGCCCAAATACATGGAGACTCAAGAGCATCCTTCTAAAGAATGAATGGGTCAACCAGGAAATTAAAGAAGAATTGAAAAACTTCATGGAAACTAAATGATAATGAAAACACAACAGTTCAAAATCTGTGGGACACAACAAAGGCAGTCCTGAGAGGAAAATATATAGCGATACAAGCCTTTCTCAAGAAACAAGAAAGGTCTCAAATACACAACCTAACCCTATACCTAAAGGAGCTCAAGAAAGAACAACAAAGAAAGCCTAAACCCCGCAGGAGAAGAGAAATAATAAAGATCAAAGCAGAAATCAATGAAATAGAAACCAAAAAAACAATAGAACAAATCAATGAAACTAGGAGCTGGTTCTTTGAAAGAATTAATAAGATTGATAAACCCCTGGCCAGACTTAACAAAAAGAAAAGAGAAAGGACCCAAATAAATAAAATCATGAATGAAAGAGGAGAGATCACAACCAACACCAAAGAAATACAAACAATCATAAGAACATATTATGAGCAACTCTATGCCAACAAATTTGACAACTGGAAGAAATGGATGCTTTCCTAGAGACATATAAACGGCCAAAACTGAACCAGGAAGAAATAGAAAACCGGAATAGGCCCATAACCAGTAAGGAGATGGAAACAGTCATCAAAAATCTCCAAACAAACAAAAGCCCAGGGCCAGACGGCTTCCCAGGGGAATTCTACCAAACATTTAATGAAGAATTAATTCCTATTCTCCTGAAACTGTTCGAAAAAATAGAAATGGAAGGAAAACTTCCAAACTCATTTTATGAGGCCAGCATCACCTTGATCCCCAAACCAGACAAGGATCCCATCAAAAAAGAGAATTACAGACCAACTCTCACCAAAATACTAGCCAATAGGATCCAACAGTGCATTAAAAGGATTATTCACCATGACCAAGTGGGATTTATTCCAGGGCAGCCAGGTTGGTTCAACATCCGCAAATCAATCAATGTGATACAATACATTAACAAAAGAAAAAACAGGAACCATATGATACTCTCAATAGATGCTGAAAAAGCATTTGACAAAGTACAGCACCCCTTCCTAATCAAAACTCTTCAAAGCGTAGGGATAGAGGGCACATACCTCAACATTATCAAAGCCATCTATGAAAAACCCACCGCAAGTATCATTCTCAATGGAGAAAAACTGAGAGCTTTTCCGCTAAGGTCAGGAACATGGCAGGGATGTCCGTTATCACCACTGCTATTCAACATAGTACTAGAAGTCCTAGCCTCAGCAGTCAGCCAATGAAAAGAAATTAAAGGCATCCAGATCGGCAAAGAAGAAGTCAAACTATCTCTTTGCAGATGATATGATACTATATGTGGAAAACCCCAAAGACTCCACTCTAAAACTGCTAGAACCTATACAGGAATTCAGTAAAGTGTCAAGACATAAAACCAATGCACAGAAATCAGTTGCATTTCTTTATACCAACAACAAGACAGAAGAAAGAGAAATTAAGGAGTCAATCCCATTTACAGTTGCACCCAAAACCATAAGATACCTAGGAATAAACCTAACCAAAGAGGCAAAGAATCTATACTCACAAAACTATAAAGTACTCATGAAAGAAATGGAGGAAGACACAAAGAAATGGAAAAATGTTCCATGCTCATGGATTGGAAGAATAAATATTGTGAAAATGTCTATGCTACCTAAAGCAATCTACAAATTTAATGCAATCCCTATCAAAATCCCATCCATTTTCCCCAAAGAAATGGAACAAATAAGCCTTAAATTTATATGGAACCAGAAAAGACCTCGAATAGCTAAAGGAATATTGAAAAAGAAAGCCAAAGTTGGTGGCATCACAATTCCAGACTTCAAGCTCTACTACAAAGCTGTCATCATCAAGACAGTATGGTACTGGCACAAAAACAGACACATAGATCAATGGAACAGAATAGAGAGGCCAGAAATAGACCCTCAACTCTATGGTCAACTAATCTTTGACAAAGCAGGAAAGAATACCCAATGGAAAAAGACAGCCTCTTCAACAAATGGTGTTGGGAAAATTGGACAGCAACATGCAGAAAAATGAAATTGGACCATTTCCTTATACCACACACGAAAGTAGACTCAAAATGGATGAAGGACCTCAATGTGAGAAAGGAATCCATCAAAATCCTTGAGGAGAACACAGGCAGCAACCTCTTCGACCTCAACCGCAGCAACTTCTTCCTAGGAACAACGCCAAAGGCATGGGAAGCAAGGGAAAAAATGAACTATTGGGACTTCATCAAGATCAAAAGCTTTTGCACAGCAAAGGAAACAGTCAACAAAACCAAACCAGTTAACAAAACCAAAGACAACTGACTTTTGAATGGGAGAAGATATTTGCAAATGACATATCAGATAAAGGGCTAGTATCCAAAATCTATAAAGAGCTTAGCAAACTCAACACCCAAAGAACAAATAAGAAATCAAGAAATGGGCAGAGGACATGAACAGACATTTCTGCAAAGAAGACATCCAGATGGCCAACAGACACATGAAAAAATGCTCCACATCACTCGGTATCAGGGAAATACAAATCAAAACCACAATGAGATACCACTTCACACCAGTCAGAATGGCTAAAATTAACAAGTCAGGAAATGACAGATGCTGGCGAGGATGTGGAGAAAGGGGAACCCTCCTCCACTGTTGGTGGGAATGCAAGCTGGTGCAGCCACTCTGAAAACAGCATGGAGGTTCCTCAAAAAGTTGAAAATAGAGCTACCCTATGACCCAGCAATTGCACTACTGGGTATTTACCCTAAAGATACATATGTAGTGATCTGAAGGGGCCCGTGCACCCAAATGTTTATAGCAGCAATGTCCACAATAGCCAAACTGTGGAAAGAACCTAGATGTTCATCAATAGATCAATGGATAAAGAAGAGGTGGTATATATACACAATGGAATACTATGCAGCCATCAAAAGAAATGAAATCTTGCTATTTGCAACAACGTGGATGGAACTAGAAGGTATTATGCTTAGCGAAATAAGTCAATTGGAGAAAGAACTATCATATGATCTCCCTGATATGAGGAAGTGGAGATGTAATGTGGGGGGGTTGGGGGATAGGAAAAGAATAAATGAAACGAGATGGGATTGGGAGGGAGACAAACCATAAGAGACTCAATCTCGCAGAACAAACTGAGGGTTGCTGGGGGAGGGGGGGAGGGAGTCGATGGTGGGGTATGGACATTGTGGGGTGTGTGTGCTGTGGTGAGTGCTGTGAAGTGTGTAAACCTGGCGATTCACAGACCTGTACCCTTGGGGCTGAAAATACATTGTATGTTTATAAAAAAATAAAAAAAAATAATTAGAAAAAAAGATGAGTGGGGCGCCTGGGTGGCTCAGTGGGTTAAAGCCTCTGCCTTCGGCTCAGGTCATGATCCCCGGGTCCTGGGATCGAGCCCCGCATCGGGCTCTCTGCTCGGCAGGGAACCTGCTTCCTCCTCTCTCTCTGCCTGCCTCTCTGCCTACTTGTGATCTCTGTCTGTCAAATAAATAAATAAAATCTTTAAAAAAAAAAAAAAAAGATGAGTAAAAAATTAGAAAGCTCATACCTTGTATTTCCTGTGACATATGGACTTTTTCTTAGGTCCATTATCTTCTTTAGAAGTTATCTTCTTTAAAAAGGGGCGCCTGGGTGGCTCAGTGTGTTAAAGCCTCTGCCTTTGGCTCGGGTCATGATCCAGGTCCTGGGATCAAGCCCGCATTGGGCTCTCTGCTCGGCAGGGGGCCTGCTTCCTTGTCTCTCTCTGTCTGCCTCTCTGCCTACTTGTGATCTCTGTCTGTGAAATAAATAAATAAAATCTTAAAAAAAAAAAAGGAAAACTCAAAATAGGTAGTGATTAAAGGAGCTCAAATGAAAACTGTGTGATGGGTGTTAAGCGCAGCTGATGAATCATTGAACCTTGTAATCAAAATTAATGACGGACTGTATGTTGGCTAATTGAATTTAAACTAAATACTTAAGAAAAAAAGAACAGTTGCATTTCTCTACTATGGTATCATCTTAAAAAATAAAATTAAAATGTAGGAAAGCCAAAAATTAAAAAAAAGAAAAAGAAAAAACTACTCGTGAGGGGCCCAGTAGTGGTGTGTGCTTCTTTAGTGCCCACGAACACCATGACACTAGCATTTTAGGATGACAATCACTGCTGCACACAGGCTTTCTGAGTCCGAAAGTATTTAATACATGTTTATGTTTTATTTATTTTTTTTTAATATTTTATTTATTTATTTGACAGAGATCACAAGTAGGCAGAGAGGCAGGCAGAGAGAGAGGGGGATGCAGGCTCCTCGCCAAGCAGAGAGCCCGATGTGGGGCTCGATCCCAGGACCCTGGGATCATGACCTGAGCCAAAGGCAGAGGCTTTAACGCACTGAGCCACCCAGGCACCCCTGTGTTTTATTTTTTTAAAAGATTTTATTTATTTATTTGACAGAGATCACGAGTAGGCAGACAGGCAGGCAGAAAAAGAGAGAGGAGGAAGCAGGCTCCCTGCAGAGCAGAGAGCCCAATGTGGGACTCGATCCCAGGACTCTGAGATCATGACCTGAGTTGAAGGCAGAGGCTTAACCCACTGAGCCACCCAGGTGCTCTGTGTTTATTTTTTAAGATTTTATTTATTTATTTGAGAGAGAGAGAAGGAGCAGGGGTGTGGGCAGAGGGAGAAAGTGAAAAAGCAGCAGACTCCCCATTGAGCAGGGAGCCTGATGCGGGGCTTGATCCCAGGACCTGAGATCATGACCTGACCTGAAGGCAGATGCTTAACTGACTAAGCCACCCAGGTGCCCCAACATGTAATACATGTTTAAGAAAGATGCCTATTTAAAAAAAAAATAGTTTAAAAAGAAGGATTTGGCTTTTAGGTGAGCACACTATTTGAGTATTTGAAAAGTTTTTTTTATGTAAATGACTTTTTGCCAGTGTTATATAAACATGCTTTGATTAATTAGGTGCATTTCTTAATTTGTTCAAACATATTTATTAAGCTGTGTTCAGGTATTATTCTATGCAGTGGAAATTCAGCAGTGAACACAAATTCTTACCCCTCTAATCAAGTGGGCTAAAGACAAAATAAATTTAAAAATAATAATATATCACAGACCTGTAAATTTTTTTAATTATTGAAAGTAAATCTTAAAGTATTTCATTATTGTTTTTTCATTATTAAGTATGCTTTTGCATGAAACATGATCATACATTGATAACTCTGTTCCTCTTAACATACCCTGGGACTTTCTGCTGGGTAGGGAATTGTCAGGTATGCAGTTTACATTTCAGGTTATGCTATTTTTTTGCTCTTATGCTCATATGATTTGTGTAATTTGGCTATTTTGCTAGTGGAAGTAAAGATTATTGTAATGGAATCTTGTCTGTCTCGTGATTGTATAAACTTAGATTCTAACTTGGGACTTAAACTGTGAAATAGAATACTTCAGTTTGATCCTCTAGTATACCTTTTAGAGGAAAAAATTTGTAAAAATGTTAACCAGATACTTGTGGAATGATAAGCCAGACTTTCTTTAAGTTAGGCTTTTTATGTTGTCTGATTCTGCAGTTGCCTTTGAGTAGTCCCTCTAAAGTTTTGTGAGACAGTGGAGTATTATTTTGTGTAGTTGACAGATGAGAGTGTTAGACTCAAAGACCTTATTAGCCTGGCCGGGAGTGGAGAGGAGAGCCTCTAGAATGACAGACATCACTACTTGACTGAATCATGTTGAGCCTTGTTTAGTAGAGTTCAGAAAGATGTTATTGGAGTTTCCATGCATCGATGGTGTTCATTGTCATGACTGCGTGATTTATTATTCTTGAAAGGAGAGAACCACAAGACAGTCTTTCCTACTAGTTTGTTTTTGGCTGGACTGAAAGCAGGAAGAAAGAAATTGAATGCCTGATGTAAATACATAGGAGCGTGTATATTAGTTTTCCATCATCTTTCTATGGAGGCACTCTTTGTGAATTACTTTGCTTGATTGGTCCTTACTTTAGTACTTGTTCTGTTTTTGTCTTCCCACTATGTATCATATTCCCTTTTAGGTGTATGTCTTCATTATCTTTTGCTTTTAAATTTCTGAACCAATTGTATCCTTTCTCTTTCCTCTCTAAATACTGTTGCTTGACTTATAAACTTTGTTTCCTTTTAGCTTCTCTTTCTTGTTCTAGGAATAATTGTATAAAATACCCAATTTTTGCTAAAAGTTATAACCACTTCTTCCTAGATTTGTTTCTTATTGGAACAGCATCAAACCAAAGGAAACTGTAGAAGGGAAAAAAAAAAGAACTTCATTTAGCTATTAAAATAATGACTGGTTTTATGGGAATTTTATGTGAGACTTGAAAAAATAAAACCATTTGGCTGTTTTGTTTTTATGGCATCAAAATATGATGCACCAACAGAAAATTTATTAAGAAATATCTCAATATTGCCATTTCAAAATTTTCAGGCTGCTATCCTTGTCCAGGGCCCAACATGAATCCTATTGCTCTTGGGAGCCGCTGGCTTGCTTATGCAGAAAACAAGGTAAGGCATGGCTTGTGTTTTGATTATTTGTAATGGGGCAAGTGTTGAAGAGTTTTCCAAAGGTGATCACTGACCAATAATGAATGTTTAAATTACTAGTTTGTTTTCTTTGGTTTGGTTTTGATTTTAGTCAGGCACCCAGTAGTTATCCTATGTCCCTTTTTGCTTAGGATCAGTATTTGGTCTCAACCTTAATTTTCTAAGCTTAGTTTTATAGATAGAGCTTTATTCCATTAATCTTAGGCACAGCATTGATATTACCTTAGTAGTTTCTGTGGAGTTAGAAATCAGGAGGCAGGGATGACTTTTGTTTTTATTGGTAGATTGGGAACAGAGCCATAGAATAATTTAATTGACTTTATGTGTCTACAGCTAAATCTAAATGGGTTCGGCCATTTGTCTTAATAATTAAATCACAGGTGATCACATTTTATTGAATTTTCCAGTTATTTATCAATTTTATTTATTACAGTCATAATAGTAAATGAAGATATTATATTTATACATGGAAGAGTTTTTTTTATGTCCAATTCAAAGCCAAAGACAAATTTGAATTTTCAGAAAGAAAAAGTGAAATCTTTTTTTATGCCATGTTGTGCTCTGCATATGAATATAGAATGAAATCTAAAAAAATTAAACTTCAGAGAAGTTTATTGTTTGTTTCATTTTAGCCTGCTTGTATAATCATTATATATTAAGAATAATAGGAAATAATATCTATTGAAGAATTCTTGACACAAGTCTGAATATGGCAAGTACAATAATTATTTGGATAAACCACAGAGTATGTAAATCTCTGGAATTCACAAAATCAAGAAATTCCTGAAGAAAGTTATTTTTATAGATGAATTTCTTGATACTTTTCCCAAAATTCTGTTTGCTACAGATATTTTGCATCTTACTGAATGCCATAATGCCATTTCTAGTATATCTCATAAGAATAGCTCTTTTCAAAATATTTTTTAAAAAGACAAGAAAGATACAATTCAGTGGTGACATAGTGATATCTTCTTTTTTTTTTTTTTTAAAGATTTTATTTATTTATTTGACAGAGAGAGAGATCACAAGTAGGCAGAGAGGCAGGCAGAGAGAGAGGAGGAAGCAGGCCCCATGCAGAGCAAAGAGCCTGATGTGGGGCTCCATCCCAGGACCCTGGGATCATGACCTGAGCTGAAGGCAGAGGCTTTAACCCACTGAGCCACCCAGGCACCCCGACATAGTGATATCTTCTTTTTTTTTATATATATATATATTTTTAAGATTTTTTAAAAATTTATTTATTTGTCAGAGAGAGAGCACAGGTAGACAGAGTGGCAGGCAGAGGCAGAGGGAGAAGCAGGCTCACTGCCGAGCAAGGAGCCTGATGTGGGACTTGATCTCAGGACCCTGGGATCATGACCTGAGCCGAAGGCAGCCGCTTAACCAACTGAGCCACCCAGGCGTCCCTTAGTGATATCTTCTAATATTTATATCTGTAGTATGTTTCCCTGAGTGCTGGAGACATCCAAGAAGAATATGCATAAATTGTCTTTTGGCTCTTGTAAATATATTCTCACACATGGGAAACTACCCATTTAGAATTGTAGGTGTTATGCAAATAGTCACATATTGTTTTCTAGCAGAAGGAACTCCCTTCATAGATGCATACCTGGGTGTGTGCCAGTTGTCTTGCTTGTCTTGCCTTTGTAGATATAAGTGTCATTAATATCTAGCATTCCATACAGAGACAAGAAAGTGTAGTGGCATTTACAGGGAGTTTGCTAATCAGGTAACTGTACCATCCTTTAAAGGAAATATTTTTAGATAAATGTCTTTCCATAGTATTTACATAAATGCTAGTATTTATTAACAGTTTCTGATTGCTTTGGTAACAGTTTCTCATTGTTTTGGTTTTGGGGCTGAGTGTGGAATTGCAAAATTTAAATTTTGAAGAAACAGTCTCTTTCAATGAAAATGCTCTTTGACTAAAAATTTAAGCAAGAGCTATATATGGGAATGCAAGCTGGTGCAACCACTCTGGAAAACAGTATGGAGGTTCCTCAAAAAGCTGAAAATAGAGCTACCCTATAACTCAGCATTGGCACTACTGGCGATTTACCCCAAAGATACAAATGTAGTAATCCAAAGGGGCACCTGTATCCCAGTGTTTATAGCAGCAATGTCCACAATAGCCAAACTATGGAAAGAGCCCAGATGTCCGTCGACAGATGAATGGATAAAGAAGATGTAATACACACACACACACACACACACACATCACACACGTGTGCATGCGCACGCGCGCGCGCACACACGCACACACACACACACACACACACCAGAATATTACTCAACCAGCAAAAAAAGAAAAATATCTTACTATTTGCAACAACATGGATGGAAAGAGAGGGTATTATGCTAAGCAAAGTAAGTCAATCAGAGAAAGACAATTATCATATGAGCTCACTTATATGTGGAATTTGAGAAACAAAACAGAGGATCATAGGGGAAGAGAGGAAAAAATGAAACAAGATGAAACCAGAGAGGGAAACAAACCATAAGAGACCCTTAATTTCAGGAAACAATCTGAGGGTAGCTGGATTAGATGATAGGTAGGGGAGTTGAGGTGGCTGGGGTGCAGTGGGGTGGCTGGGTGATAGACATTGGGGAGGGTATGTGTTGTGGTGAGCACTGTATATTTTGTAAGACTGATGAATCACAGACATGTACCCCTGAAACAAATAGTATCTGTTAACAGTAATTTTTTAAAAAGACTTAAATGTGAGATGGGAAACCAAGAAAATCCTAAAGGAGAACACAGGCAGTAACTTCTTTGACATCAGCCATAGCAACCTCTTTCTAGATATGTCTCCTGAGGCAAGGGAAACAAAAGCAAAAATAAATTATTGCGATTTCCTCAAAATAAAAAAGCTTATGCACAGTGAAGGAAACAATCAGTAAAACTAAAAGGCAACCTATGGAGTGGGGGAGGATATTTGCATGTGACATAGCTGATAAAGGGTCAGTATCCAAAATATATAAGGAATTCATACAACTCAACACCCCCAAAATGAATAATTTAGTTAAAATGGGCAGAAGACATGAATGAACATTTTTCCAAAGACATACAGATGGCCAAGAGACACATGAAAAGATGCTCTACATCACTGATCATTAGGGAGATACAAATCAAAACTATAATGCAATATCACCTCACACCTGTCAGAATGGCTAAAATCAGCAACACAAGAAACAATAGGTGTTGGTGAGGATGTGGAGAAAGGGGAACTTCTAGCAGTACTGGTGGGAATGAAACTGGTACAGCCACTCTAGAAAACAGTATGGAGTTAAATATTAAAAATAGAATTACCTTACGATTACCTTACGATCTAATAATTGCACTACTACGTATTTACCCAAGAATACAAAAATACTAATCCAGAAGGTTACATGTACCCCAATATTTATAGCAACATTATATAATAACCAAATTATGGAAACAGTCCAATTCTAACAACCAAGTAATAGATAAAGAAGATGTGATATGGGGTGCCTGAGTGGCTCAGTGGGTTAAGCCTCTGCCTTTGGCTCGGGTCGTGGTCCCGGGGTCCTGAGATCAGGCCCTGCATTGAGCTCTCTGCTCGATGGGGAGCCTGCTTCCTCCTCTTTCTCTGCCTGCCTCTCTGCCTGCTTGTGATCTCTGTCTGTCAAATGAATAGATAAAAACCTAAAATAAGAAGATGTGATATATTTATCTATGTAGATATATTTGTATACACACACATACATATATGCATACATACATACATATGCAATGGAATATTAGCCATAAGAAAGACTAAATCTTGCCATTTGCGGTGATGTGGATGGAGTAGAGAGTATTATGCCAAGCAAAATAAGTCAGTCAGAGAAAGACAAATACCATATGATTTCACTCATGTGTGGAATTTAAGAAACAAAACAAATGAGCATAGGGGAGGAAAAAGAGAGGCAAACCAAGAAAAGGACTCTTAACTATAGAGAACAAATTGATGGTTACCAGAGGGGAGGTGGGTGAGGGGATTGGGTTTGATTTTCTTTTTTTTAAATTAGTTTTTAAATTTAAATTCAGTTAATTAACATACATTATTAGTTTTAGAGGTAGAGGTCAGTGATTCTTCAGTCTTATATAATACCCAGTGCTCCTTACATCACATGCCCTCCTTAATGTCCAAAACCCCATTACCTCATTCCCCCCATGCTCCTCACCTCCAGCAACCCTCAGTTTGTTTCCTAAGATTAAGAGTCTCTTATGGTTTGTCTCCTTCTCTGGTTTCATCTTGTTTCATTTTTTCCTCTCTTCCCCTATGATCCTCTGCTTTGTTTCTCTAATTCCATATATATGTAAGTGAGATCATATGATAATTGTCCTTCTGATTGACTTATTGCACTTAGCATAATACCCTCTCTTTCCATCCATGTTGTTGCAAATGGCAAGATTTTTTTTTTTTTTTTTGCTGGTTGAGTAATATTCTGTTATATATATATATATATACATATATATATATACATATATATACATATATATATATACTACATATTCTTTATCCATTCATCTGTTGATGGACATCTGGGCTCTTTCCATAGTTTGGCTATTGTGGACATTGCTGCTGTAAACACTGGGATGTAGGTGCCCCTTCAGATTACTACATTTGTATCTTTGGGGTAAATCCCCAGTAGCGCAAATGCTGGGTTGTAGGGTAGCTCTGTTTTCAAGGAGTTTGTTTTTCAATGCTTCTCTTTAAACTTACTTTTTTTTTAAAAAAAAAGATTTTATTTATTTATTTGATAGAGATCACAAGTAGTCAGAGAGGCAGGCAGAGATGGAGGAGGAAGCAGGTTCCCCGCTGAGCAGGGAGCCCGATGCGGGCCTCGATCCAGGACCCTGAGACCATGACCTGAGCCGAAGGCAGAAGCTTCAACCCACTGAGCCACCCAGGTGCCCCTAAACTTATTTTTAACTAGGAAAGCTTACAGAAAAGCTGTAGGAATATAGTACAGATTCCACAAAGCACACTCATGTACCTTTCTCTTATTATTTCAGGGTGAGTTGCACATATCACATTACCCCTAAATACTGAAGTTATCAGTCAATTTAATCTTGAGAAACTGCTTTTAGCTATTTTACCGTCCATATTCCAGTTTTTTTTCATATTCCAGTTTTATCAATTAACCCTACATATCATTTGTAGAATTTTTTTTTGTAGTGCAGGGTTCATGCTAGGATCAGATATTATATTTTGTTGGGATGTCCCCTTAGATTCTTTTAATATGGAAGATTTGACAGTCTTTCTTTGTCTTTTACAGCATTGATCATTTTGAAGAATATAGCCGCCTACCACTACTCCTTACCTCCCCCCCTTTTTTTAATAGAATGATTTTTGGTTTGATTTTTTTTGTTTTCTTCAGGTTATATATTTCTGGCTAGAATACTACATGAGTGTTGTTCTGTACTTCTTATCCATATAAGAGTATATAATTTTTTTGTCCTTAATTATTGTGACTTTCAAATTGTCCCACAACTGACCAAGGAGAGCCCTTCAGGCTGGTTCTTGTGACATTGTGACATGCCTTTGTCAAGTTTTTACTTAAAAATTTTTTAAATTTCCTTACTTGCTATCATAAGTTAAGGTTTATCTAGTACTGCCCTGTTTTCAGCCCTGGAATCCTCTACTTCTGATTCCCCTGTTCCTTTTAATGAGCCATGGCTTTAATACTAAGCTTTGTCCAGTAGATGTGCTCATTGTTATGGGGCTGTTTTTGCTTTTAGACACCTTCAGTGGACAAAGTTTGGAAACACTGCATATTACATACATACTTCTATATGTACATAAATCAGCAAATATACATATACACACATACTTATGCACCTACACACATATTTTGGAAATGAAGGGTACACGTGGGTATTTCCATAGGATTCTTTCCTTTCGTCCTCCATCTCACATTTATATGTCCCTTGTTTTGCATGGGAGACTGATATCAGCATATTTACTTCATTTGTTGACTCCTATAATGGAAAAAATAATGGCAGAATTGCTTGCTCACAACACTGTAAATATCAAACCGAATAAAAAGAGTTCAGGATTTTCTTGCAGTTATGGCCATTCCTGTCACTGCCCAAAACTGAAGATATGCAAATACTGTGTTGATATATTATTTTTATTAGTTTGTCCTTTATTTCTCACTTTCTGCCTTCCTTCATTGTTTTTACAGTTTTCATTTAATATGTAATTTTTTAAGATTTTATTTATTTATGAGAGAGAGGGAGAGAGGAAAGGTGGGAGGAAGAGCAGTGGGAGAGGGACAAGCAGACTCCATGTTGAGAACAGAGCCTGATGCGGGGCTCAGTCTCAGGACACTGAGATCATGATCTGAGCTGAAACGAAGAGTCTGCTGCTTACCTGACTGAGCTACCCAGGTGCCCCTTAAATATTTTTTTAAAATATTTATTTTTTATTTACGTTCTTATATATTTCACAGTTATATATATTTATATTTCCCTTTCTTCCCAAAAGATAACATAACACATGTGGTTTTTTTGTATGTTGCCTTTTTAACTTATATTTCCTGGAAATTAATCCATCTTATAGAGATTTGCACTACAGAAATTTCTGATTTGTCTTTAATTTTGATGAATTGAGATGGCGAATGTAATTTTTAATGAGACTAAAGTTTTTAACAAAAATTTCTGACTTAGTTATGTTTGTACAGAAATGCTGACTCAGTTTTAGTTGAATTGAAAAAGTGATAGTATTGCTTGCTTTTGTAGATTTATTCCTGATTATTCCTGAAACAGAAAAAAATGGTAGTATTTCTAAGATAATGTTTTTTCTTGCACATGCAGCAGGAAGCAACAGAGGGATAATTTTCATAATTTTTTTGAATATGTATTTATGAATGAACAAATGAATGAGTGAGTGAAAGGGTTACTTTTTATTAGTTAAAACAATCTCTCTTTCTTTCTTTTTCTTAAGACTATTTATTTATTTGAGAGAGAGAGAGAGGAGAGAGAGCACAAGCAGGGGGAGTGTCAGGCAGAGGAACAGGGAGAAGCAGGCTCCCCGCTGAGCAGGGAGCCCAATGTGGGACTCCATCCCAGGACCCAGGGATCATGACCTGAACCGAAGGCAGATGCTTAACTGACTGAACCACCCAGGTGTCCCTAAAACGATCACTTTTGAACTCTGTTTTCCCTATTTGAAACCACATTTGCCATCACCTGTCATTTGGAAAATTCCTCACTACTGACCTTGGAATCTGCTTCAGCAGCCATTTTGTGTGCCAGCTGTTCATCTTCTATCAGACTTTTAAAGATATTCCATTCTAACATATTATTATTGCTTTGAGGAATTGTTTTTTTAATACAGTGTCAGTGATGAAGAAAATTTTGATTTTCTTTTCTTTTTTTTTTTTTAAAGATTTTTTATTTTTTTGTTTGGGAGAGAGAGTGAGAGAGTACCAGAGGGGGAAGGGTCAGAGGGAAAAGCAGACTCCCCACTGAGCAGGGAGTCTCTTGCGGGACTCAGTCCTGGGACTCCAGGAACATGACCCAAGCCGAAGGCAGGCACCGAACTGACTGAGCCACCTAGGCACCCTCAAAATTTTGATTTTAGAATAAAAGAAAAGCTTATGTATTAATATTTATCAAATGATCATGTTTTAAATTATTTAAGCATTTTTTGTTTTTATGTTTTGAGAGAGTAAGATTCTATCTGAATTCTATAGGCCTTT
Organism: Taxidea taxus jeffersonii; assembly: GCA_003697995.1. Taxonomy (NCBI): domain Eukaryota; kingdom Metazoa; phylum Chordata; class Mammalia; order Carnivora; family Mustelidae; genus Taxidea; species Taxidea taxus. The sequence goes on from RCUC01119153.1 coordinate 71,420, forward strand.
AAAATAATCCATAACACAATGTGGAGCTATTCTAGTATTCTACTACTGTCATTTTATTTTTAAAAAATGTTCAATGTAAAAATCTGGCTAGCAGAGGGGGAGGGGGAAGATGGCGGAGAAGTAGCAGGCTGAGACAACATCAGGTAGCAGGAGATCAGCTAGATAGCATATCAAACCATTCTGAACACCTACGAATCCAACAGGAGATCAAAGAGAAGAAGAGCAACAATTCTGGAAACGGAAAATCGACCACTTTCTAAAAGGTAGGACCAGCGGAGAAGTGAATCCAAGGCGACGGGAAGATAGACCCCGGGGGGAGGGGCCGGCTCCCGGCAAGCGGCGGAACAACGGAGCACAAAATCAGGACTTTTAAAAGTCTGCTCCACGGAGGGACACCGCGCCAGAGGCTAAACTGGGGTGAAAACCTCGCGGGGACAGTGTGGACTCAGGTCCCGCGGGGTCACAGAAGAATCGGGGGTGTCTGAGTGTTGCAGAGCTCACAGGTATTAGAGCGGGGAAGCCGGCTGCAGAGACAAAGCCAAGGAGTGAACCGTAATCTGTAACACGGGCTGGTGCTCTGTGCGTGGGGTCCCCCAAGATCCCGGGAGACTCCGACCTGGGAGAGCCCAGAGATCTGTGGGGTTTGGAGACTCCAGGTGGGACACTGTGCCAGAGACAGAGACGCTTGGTCACAGGCTGGGTGACCTCAGAGCACAGCCAGAGGCCAGTGAAATGGGCCTGATTGTGCGCATTTTTCTCCAAGCGCAGCTGGAGGCTGGGGAGAGGGGAGTGAGTAAGTGCTTTTCTCTGAAGGCGCACTGAAGACTCGGGCCGAGCTCTCCGCTCCTCCAAGCCAGAGATTGGGAGGCCACCATTCTCATTCCCGTTCTCCGGAACTCTACGGAAAGCCTTCAGGGAACAAAAAGCCCAGAAAGCGAAACAGAGGATAATTTAGCCCGGCCCCTGGTAAGGGCAGTGCAATTCCACCTGGGGCAGAGCAGGCCCCTCCCCCAGAAGATCAACAAGAAATCCAGCCAAGACCTAGTTCACTTAACAAGGAGAACAGCAGAATTCCAGAGGAGAAAGCAAAGCATGGAATTCTTGGCTTTTTTTAAACTTAATTTTTTAAAACTTTTACCCTATCCTCTTTTAACGTTTTTTAACTAGTTTATCTTAATAACTTTCTTAAAAAAAAATCTTTTTTGAACCTTTATTATCAGAGTCATAATTTATCCTTCACTGTATCTAACTTTATTCTTCGTATACACATAGGGTTTTTTTTTCTTCTTCTTAAAAATTTGGGGTAAAACTTCTTCTAATAGATCAAAATATACCCCAAATCTAGTACCGGGCTTGATCTAGTCTCCAGCCCAAGGAAGTTCTCTCCACTTTTTTTTTTCTTTTTTAATTCTCCCTACCAACTTACCTTATCAACTCCTTTGTTGGGAAAAAAAAATAGTTTTTTTTCTTTAATCTTTATAGTCATATTCCATCCCTTCATTGTGTTTACCCTCATATATGTTTTGCATTCTTTAAAATTTTGGGAGGTGGTTTCTTCTAAGAGGCCACAATACTCCCAAAATTAAGTGGGTAACCCTGTTCTAGTCACCAGTCTAACACACATATATATATTTTTACTTTTTTAATATATTTTTTTCTTTATTTGTGTTCTCTTTTTTTAAATTTTTTTTTCTTTTCTGAACTTCTTTTTACCCCCTTTCTCCCCCCCCCCCCACGATTTGGGGTCTCTTCTGATTTGATTAAAGCACATCTCCCTGGGGTCTTTGCCACCCTGTTAGTATTACATTTGCTCCTTCATATATCCTTATCTGGACAAAATGACAAGGCGGAAAAACTCACCACAATAAAAAGAACAGGAGGCAGTACTGAAGGCTAGGGACCTAATCAATACAGACATTAGTAATATGTCAGATCTGGAATTCAGGACGACGATTCTCAAGGTTCGAGCCGGGCTCAAAAAAGGCATGGAAGATATTAGAGAAACCCTGTCCAGAGAAATAAAAGCCCTTTCTGGAGAAATAAAAGAACTAAAATCTAATCAAGTTGAAATAAAAAAAGCTATTAATGAGGTGCAATAAAAAATGGAGGCTCTTACTGCTAGGATAAATGAGGCAGAAGAAAGAATTAGTGATATAGAAGACCAAATGACAGAGAATAAAGAAGCTGACCAAAAGAGAGACAAACAACTACTGGACCACGAGGGGAGAATTCGAGAGATAAGTGATGCCATAAGACGAAACAACATTAGAATAATTGGGATTCCAGAAGAAGAAGAAAGAGAAATAGGAGCAGAAGGTATACTGGAGAGGATTATTGTAGAGAATTTCCCTAATATAGCAAGGGGAACAAGCATCAAAATCCAGGAGGTGCAGAGAACACCCCTCAAAATCAATAGGAATCGGTCCACACCCCGCCATCTAATAGTAAAATTTGCAAGTCTTAGTGACAAAGAGAAAATCTTGAAGGCAGCACGGGACAAGAAGTCTGTAACATACAATGGTAAAAATATTAGATTGGCAGAAGACTTATCCACAGAGACCTGGCAGGCCAGAAAGAACTGGCATGACATATTCAGAGCACTAAACGAGAAAAACATGCAGCCAAGAATACTTTATCCAGCTAGGTTATCATTGAAAATAGAAGGAGAGATAAAAAGCTTCCAGGACAAACAAAAACTGAAAGAATTTGTAAACACCAAACCAGTCTACAGGAAATATTGAAAGGGGTCCTCTAAGCCAAGAGAGACCCTAAAAGTATTATCAGGAAGGAACAGAGACAATACACAGTAACAATCACCTTACAGGCAATACAGTGGCACTAAATTCATATCTCTCAATAGTTACCCTGAACGTAAATGGGCTAAATGCCCCAATCAAAAGACACGGGGTTTCAGAATGGATAAAAAAACAAAACCCATCCATATGCTGCCTACAAGAAACTCATTTTAGACACGAAGACACCTCCAGATTTAAAGTGAGGTGGAGTGGAAAACAATTTACCATGCTAATGGACATCAGAAGAAAGCTGGGGTGGCAATCCTTATATCAGATCAATTAGATTTTAAGTCAAAGACTATAATAAGAGATGAGGAAGGACACTATATCATACTCAAAGGGTCTGTCCAACAAGAAGATCTAACAATTTTAAATATCTATGCCCCTAATATGGGAGCAGCCAACTACATAAACCAATTAATAACAAAATCAAAGAAACACATTGACAAGAATACAATAATGGTAGGGGACTTTAACATGCCCCTCACTGAAATGGACAGATCATCCAAGCAAAAGATCAACAAGGAAATAAAGGTCTTAAATGACACACTGGAGCAGATGGACATCACAGATATATTCAGAACATTCCATCCCAAAGCAACAGAATACACATTCTTCTCTAGTGCCCATGGAACATTCTCCAGAATAGATCACATCCTGGGTCATAAATCAGGTCTCAACCGGTATCAAAAGATTGGAATCATTCCCTGCATATTTTCAGACCACAATGCCCTGAAGCTAGAACTCAATCACAAGAGGAAATTTGGAAAGAGCCCAAATACATGGAGACTCAACAGCATCCTTCTAAAAAATGAATGGGTCAACCAGGAAATTAAGAATTGAAAAACTTCATGGAAACAAATGATAATGAAAACACAACGGTCCAAAATCTGTGGGACACAGCAAAGGCAGTCCTGAGAGGAAAATATATAGCGATACAAACCTTTCTCAAGAAACAAGAAAGGTCTCAAATACACAACCTAACCCTACACCTAAAGGAGCTCGAGAAAGAACAACAAAGAAAGCCTAAACCCAGCAGGAGAAGAGGAATAATAAAGATCAAAGCAGAAATCAATGAAATAGAAACCAAAAAAACAATAGAACAAATCAATGAAACTAGGAGCTGGTTCTTTGAAAGAATTAATAAGATTGATAAACCCCTGGCCAGACTTATCAAAAAGAAAAGAGAAAGGACCCAAATAAATAAAAACATGAAGGAAAGAAGAGAGATCACAACCAACACCAAGGAAATACAAACAATTATAAGAACATACTATGAGTAACTCTATGCCAGCAAATTTGACAATCTGGGAGAAATGGATGCTTTCCTAGAGACATATAAACTGCTAAAACTGAACCAGGAAGAAACAGAAAACCAGAATAGGCCCATAACCAGTAAGGAGATGGAAACAGTCATCAAAAATCTCCAAACAAACAAAAGCCCAGGGCCAGACGGCTTCCCAGGGGAATTCTACCAAACATTTAAAGAAGAATTAATTCCTATTCTCCTGAAACTGTTCGAAAAAATAGAAATGGAAGGAAAACTTCCAAACTCATTTTATGAGGCCAGCATCACCTTGATCCCCAAACCAGACAAGGATCCCATCAAAAAAGAGAATTACAGACCAACTCTCACCAAAATACTAGCCAATAGGATCCAACAGTGCATTAAAAGGATTATTCACCACGACCAAGTGGGATTTATTCCAGGGCAGCAAAGTTGGTTCAACATCCGCAAATCAATCAATGTGATACAATACATTAACAAAAGAAAAAACAGGAACCATATGATACTCTCAATAGATGCTGAAAAAGCATTTGACAAAGTACAGCACCCCTTCCTAATCAAAACTCTTCAAAGCGTAGGGATAGAGGGCACATACCTCAACATTATCAAAGCCATCTATGAAAAACCCACCGCAAGTATCATTCTCAATGGAGAAAAACTGAGAGCTTTTCCGCTAAGGTCAGGAACATGGCAGGGATGTCCGTTATCACCACTGCTATTCAACATAGTACTAGAAGTCCTAGCCTCAGCAGTCAGCCAATGAAAAGAAATTAAAGGCATCCAGATCGGCAAAGAAGAAGTCAAACTATCTCTTTGCAGATGATATGATACTATATGTGGAAAACCCCAAAGACTCCACTCTAAAACTGCTAGAACCTATACAGGAATTCAGTAAAGTGTCAAGATATAAAACCAATGCACAGAAATCAGTTGCATTTCTTTATACCAACAACAAGACAGAAGAAAGAGAAATTAAGGAGTCAATCCCATTTACAGTTGCACCCAAAACCATAAGATACCTAGGAATAAACCTAACCAAAGAGGCAAAGAATCTATACTCACAAAACTATAAAGTACTCATGAAAGAAATGGAGGAAGACACAAAGAAATGGAAAAAATGTTCCATGCTCCTGGATTGGAAGAACAAATATTGTGAAAATGTCTATGCTACCTAAAGCAATCTACAAATTTAATGCAATCCCTATCAAAATCCCATCCATTTTCCCCGAAGAAATGGAACAAATAAGCCTTAAATTTATATGGAACCAGAAAAGACCTCGAATAGCTAAAGGAATATTGAAAAAGAAAGCCAAAGTTGGTGGCATCACAATTCCAGACTTCAAGCTCTACTACAAAGCTGTCATCATCAAGACAGTATGGTACTGGCACAAAAACAGACACATAGATCAATGGAACAGAATAGAGAGGCCAGAAATAGACCCTCAACTCTATGGTCAACTAATCTTTGACAAAGCAGGAAAGAATACCCAATGGAAAAAGACAGCCTCTTCAACAAATGGTGTTGGGAAAATTGGACAGCCACATGCAGAAAAATGAAATTGGACCATTTCCTTATACCACACACGAAAGTAGACTCAAAATGGATGAAGGACCTCAATGTGAGAAAGGAATCCATCAAAATCCTTGAGGAGAACACAGGCAGCAACCTCTTCGACCTCAACCGCAGCAACTTCTTCCTAGGAACAACGCCAAAGGCATGGGAAGCAAGGGAAAAAATGAACTATTGGGACTTCATCAAGATCAAAAGCTTTTGCACAGCAAAGGAAACAGTCAACAAAACCAAAATACAACTGACAGAATGGGAGAAGATATTTGCTAATGACATATAGGATAAAGGGCTAGTATCCAAAATCTATAAAGAGCTTAGCAAACTCAACACCCAAAGAAATAATCCAATCAAGAATTGGGCAGAGGACATGAACAGACATTTCTGCAAAGAAGACATCCAGATGGCCAACAGACACATGAAAAAGTGCTCCACATCACTGGGCATCAGGGAAATACAAATCAAAACCACAATGAGATACCACCTCACACCAGTCAGAATGGCTAAAATGAACAAGTCAGGAAATGACAGATGCTGGCGAGGATGTGGAGAAAGGGGAACCCTCCTCCACTGTTGGTGGAGATGCAAGCTGGTGCAACCACTCTGGAAAACAGCATGGAGGTTCCTCAAAAAATTGAAAATAAAGCTACCCTATGACCCAGCAATTGCACTACTGGGTATTTACCCTAAAGATACGAATGTAGTGATCCGAAGGAGCACGTGTACCCGAATGTTTATAGCAGCAATGTCCACAATAGCCAAGTTATGGAAAGAACCTAGATGTCCGTCAACAGATGAATGGATAAAGAAGAAGTGGTATATATATACAATGGAATATTATGCAATCATCAAAAGAAATGAAATCTTACCATTTGTGACGACATGGATGGAACTAGAGGGTATTATGCTTAGTGAAATAAGTCAATCAGAGAAGGACAGCTATCATATGATCTCCCTGATGTGAGGAAGTGGAGATGCAATGGGGGTGGGGGCTAAGGGGGTAGGAAAAGAATAAATGAAACAAGATGGGATTGGGAGGAAGACAAACCAGAAGAGTCTCTTAATGTCATAAAACAAACTGAGGGGGGTGGAGGAGGAGGGGGTTTGGGAGAGGGTGGTGGGGTTACATTATATGTTTAAATTTAAAAAAAATTTAAATAAAAAAAATCTGGCTAATGAGTGCTTTTCTGTTTTGTTTTACGAAAACCTAAATTTAGGAAGTATAGGAGTAGTGGAGAATTTAATCTTGATGTGTTGCTTAGCACATGAGATAGTCGTGCATGTTAAATTAGTGATTCACTTTCAAAATCGACAGGTTGATTTATTTACATCAGTCATGAGTAAAGGCATGTCTTTTTCATTCTAACGGTAATACTAGTAAGCCCTCTGAGGTGGACAGCTACTCTGTGTGTTGTGGTTGTTTTATGCATAATTTGTACCACTTTTCCACAGACCTAATTGAAAATGGAAATACGACATATTCTTTTCTCTCTCTCTCTCTTTTTTTTTTTGGTTAACTTTTACAGTCTTTCCATAGGAATTAAGAGGACAGAGCTTCCAATTTGCTAGCATGTTAAATATTTAATGTTAGAAGTCAAGTCTAAGTCCTTTGATTATGTTATGAAATTTATTTGTGGAAAGACGGCCAGATCCTAAATACTACCATTTCAGAGTTTATGACTTCTTGAAGACTATTTATCTTGTAAATAAAAATTGTATTTGAGCATGAAACTTCCTGAGTGGCACCAGTAGATTATAAAACGGGAGAAAAGTGTCTCAGCAGAGCTTTTAGCTGTTTGTCTGAAACACTTGTACAAACATTCCCACCCACCACCATCATGCTGCACGGTAAATAAGCCCTATCCCAATAGCCTGCAGAGTTAAACAGTTTAAGAGAAATGACTCTCTGGCTTCTCTGTGTCTCTCTTTTTCCAGCTGATTCGATGTCATCAGTCCCGTGGTGGAGCCTGTGGAGACAACATTCAGTCTTACACTGCCACAGTCATTAGTGCTGCTAAAGTGAGTATCATGTAGTCCCTGGGAGCTGTGATTTTGTGGAGTAACTATCACGTTTCTCTGCTGAGTTGCATTGAAATGACTCCTTCCCTTTTCATTCACAAATATGGAATAAACTTGAGTAAGTTAGAATTATTTTGCCACTCATGAGGATTGATGACTAAATGATTCGATATTTAATCTCTTAAGGTTCATAAATAATATATTATTTTCTCTTGCAATGATTATAGGGTTTGTGTTCATGCAGTTTTAGCTTTTTTTTTTTTTTAAAGATTTTATTTATTTATTTATCAGAGGGAGAAAGCACAAGCAGGGAAAACAGCAGGCAAAGCAGGCAGAGGGAAAAGCAGGCTCCCTACTGAACAAGGAGCCCAATGCAGGACTCGATCCCAGGACTCTGGGATTGTGACCTAAGCTGAAGGCAGCTGCTTAACCGACTGAGCCACCCAGGCATCCCTGTGTTCATGCAATTTAAAACTTTAAATTAAAAATTAAAATTAAAATTTAAAATTAAAATTAAAATTTAAAATTTAAATTTTATCTCTTAGCTCGATTAAAGTCTTTTATCTAATTAATAACACTTGTGAAAGAAGCTCTGTATATTTTCAGTACTGACTTCTGGGTTTTTTTTCCCTTATTTGCATCATTCTACCTATACTGAATCCTTTTGTATCTTTGAACATTTATGAATCTTCTTGACATAGGAAGAATATTATTTCTTAAGAAAACTTGAGTCAAACCCCTGGCACATTCAAAGACTCTTTTATGTCACAGGGCTGCCCCCTGCATGTTTGCAAATGAGTTCTTTCTGTGTGTGTGAGGGTTAATTTTGATGATGACTCATAAACTTTATGCTGATTATAAGGTATTCTTATAATCACTATCCTTTTGAATTGTGAAGTATACAACAAAACAATTCTAATAATAGGGATGACATAGTGAATCTAAATGACAGCATGTAATAAAAAACACAACTATTCAGAAAAGGACAACAGTTTAAAGCAAACCACAGGGAGGGAATGAAAGGTCACACTGTTTTATGTAAAACAAATACAAAAATACTTCAAGATTGATCACAAGTGCATACATGATGGGCTTTAGAATGTGTTCCTAGGTTTGATGAGAAAAGCATTACACGTTTTTTACTCAGAAAGGAAATGCTGAGTCTCTAATTGCTTACATCACTGTGTATTTTAGATTTTAGAATCTTCATAAAAATTGCTTACTTTTCTCCGTTGTGTAAGCAAGAATTATGATGATTATTTCAAAGGAGAGAAATCTGAGACAGTAATCAGTGTTATTCAGTTAGTTTATAATAGATCCACAAAATATACCAATAATATCTAATTATCAAGTATTAGATCCCTTTTGGATTTACCTGTGCTGTACACTTTCATTGGGATAGCTCATTGTATTATTACCTGAATAATTTTCAGTTTATGTGATAAAAAACAACTTTTCAGTTCTGCTTTGCTGTCACGTGTTTGTGTGCCTACATAAAAGGAAAGTAACTTGCTTCATGTAATAACCATTTTGCTGTTTAACTGTTAGCTGAGTGTGGACATGCTGGAATGAAGCTAGACTTAATAGACTTTGAAAAGAACAAGTGTGAACTTCCCAGTTTTCTATAGCAAATATTGAGAACTGTAAGGAATAAGTTCATGTCTTCATATTTAAACTCTCAGAAATTATGATGAGCACACTTTAATCCCCTCAATTTCCAATAGACAGTTGGTCCCTAATGAAATTGGTGTGTATTGAAATTCACTGTTAGTTCTAGCATTTGATAAAATTCTAGCATTAACTCTTGAATAAAGTAGTTATTATTTAATTTTTGTTTACTCACTTTTGTCTGATTTTAATGCTAATTCACGCTCCTGTTTATAAATTTACAAAATGAAGGAAGAATAAAATCATGGACATAAAAAAGTCCTTTCTTCCTTCCTTCCTTCCTCTCTCCCCTCTCTCCCTTGCTTCCTTATTTTTATTTAAATTCCAATTAGTTCACATACAGTGCAATGTGAGTTTTAGCTGCAGAATTCAGGGATTCATCACCCATATACAACGTCCAGTGCTCATCACAAGTGCCCTTAATACCCATCGTGTATTTATCCTACCTCCCCACCTCCCCTTCATTAACCCTCAGTTTGTTCTTTATAGTTTAGTGTCTGTTTCTTGGTTTGCTTCTCTTTTTTTTCTTCGCCGTGTTCATTTGTTTTGTTTCTTAAGTTCTAAAGATGAGTGGAATCATATGGTATTTGTCTTTCTCTGACTTATTTCCCTTAGCATAATACTCTCTAGTTCCAGCTACCTCACTGCAAATAGGGAGATTTATTCTTTTTTATGGCTGAGTAATATTCCATTGTGCATATGTTCCACATCTTCTTTATTCATTCATTAGTTGATGGACATTTGGCCTCTTTCCATAATTTGGGTGTTGTTGGTAATGCTACTAGAAACATTGGGGTGCATGTGCCCCTTCAAACTAGTATTTTTGTGTTATTTGAATAAACCTAGTAGTGCAGTTGCTGGGTGATAGGGTAGTTCTATTTTTAACTTTTTGAGGAACCTCCATACTGTTTTCCAGAGTGGCTGCACTAGTTTGCATTCCCACCAACAGTGTTAAGAGGATTCCCTTTTCTCTGTATCCTCACCAACACCTGTTGTTTCCTGTGTTACTGATTTTAGTCATTCTGACTGGTGTGAAGTGGTATCTCATTGTAGTTTTGATTCGTATTTCAGATGTTGGGTGATGTTGAGCATCTTTCCATGTGTTTGTTAGCCATCTGTAAAGTCGCCTATTTTTCTTTTTTTTTTTTTAAAGATTTTCTTTATTTATTTGACAGACAGAGATCACAAGTAGGCAGAGAGAGAGGGGGGGGATGCAGGCTCCCCGTTGAGCAGAGAGCCCAATGCGGGGCTCCATCCCAGGACCCCAAGATCATGACCTGAGCTGAAGGCAGAGGCTTAACCCATTGAGCCACCCAGGTGCCCCTAAAGTCACCTATTTCTTGATAGTCTTTTTGGACTTACTGGGTAGTTAAATCCAATCATATATTACATATTGCTTTTTTTTTTTTT
>RCUC01119157.1:0-25715 GCA_003697995.1 Taxidea taxus jeffersonii
GCTTGTATCGCTATATATTTTCCTCTCAGGACTGCCTTTGCTGTGTCCCACAGATTTTGGACCGTTGTGTTTTCATTATCATTTGTTTCCATGGTTTTTTTCAATTCTTCTTTAATTTCCTGGTTGACCCATTCATTTTTTAGAAGGATGCTGTTGAGTCTCCATGTATTTGTGCTCTTTCCACATTTCCTCTTGTGATTGAGTTCTAGCTTCAGAGCATTGTGGTCTGAAAATATGCAGGGAATGATCCCAATCTTTTGATACCTGTTGAGACCTGATTTATGACCCAGGATGTGATCTATTCTGGAGAATGTTCCATGGGCACTAGAGAAGAACGTGTATTCTGTTGCTTTAGGGTAGAATGTTCTGAATATATCTGTGATGTCCATCTCGTCCAGTGTGTCATTTAAGACCTTTATTTCCTTGTTGATCTTTTGCTTGGATGATCTGTCCATTTCAGTGAGGGGTGTATTAAAGTCTCCAACTATTATTGTATTCTTGTCAATGTGTTTCTTTGATTTTGTTATTAATTGGTTTATATAGTTGGCTGCTCCCATGTTAGGGGCATAGATATTTAAAATTGTTAGATCTTCTTGTTGGACAGACCCTTTGAGTATGATGAAGTGTTCTTCCTCAATTCTTATTATAGTCTTTGGCTTAAAATCTAATGGATCTGATATAAGGATTGCCACCCCAGCTTTCTTCTGATGTCCATTAGCATGGTAAATTGTTTTCCTCCCCCTCACTTTCAATCTGGAGGTGTCTTCAGGTCTAAGATGAGTTTCTTGTAGGCAGCATATGGATGGGTTTTGTTTTTTTATCCATTCTGAAACCCTGTGTCTTTTGGTTGGGGCATTTAGCCCATTTACATTCAGGGTAACTATTGAGAGATATGAGTTTAGTGCCATTGTATTGCCTGTATGGTGATTGTTACTGTATAATGTCTCTGTTCCTTTCTGGTAATACTTTTAGGGTCTCTCTTTGCTTAGAGGACCCCTTTCAATATTTCCTGTAGAGCTGGTTTGGTGTTTACAAACTCTTTTAGTTTTTGTTTGTCCTGGAAGCTTTTAATCTCTCCTTCTATTTTCAATGATAACCTAGCTGGATAAAGTATTCTTGGCTGCATGTTTTTCTCGTTTAGTGCTCTGAATATATCATGCCAGTTCTTTCTGGCCTGCCAGGTCTCTGTGGATAAGTCTCCTGCTAATCTAATATTTTTACCATTGTACGTTACAGACTTCTTGTCCCGTGCTGCTTTCAGGATTTTCTCTTTGTCGCTAAGACTTGTAAATTTTACTATTAGATGGCGGGGTGTGGGTCGATTCCTATTGATTTTGAGAGGTATTCTCTGGGCTTCCTGGATTTTGATGCTTGTTCCCCTTGCTATATTAGGGAAATTCTCTACAATAATCCTCTCCAGTATACCTTCTGCTCCTATTTCTCTTTCTTCTTCTTCTGGAATCCCAATTATTCTAATGTTGTTTCGTCTTATGGCATCACTTATCTCTCGAATTCTCCCCTCGTGGTCCAGTAGTTGATTGTCTCTCTTTTGGTCTGCTTCATTATTCCCTGCCATTTGGTCTTCTATATCACTAATTCTGTCTTCTGCCTCATTTATCCTAGCAGTAAGAGCCTCCATTTTTGATTGCACCTCATTAATAGCTTTTTTTATTTCAACTTGATTAGACTTTATTTCTTTTATTTCTCCAGAAAGGGTTTTTATTTCTCCTGACAGGGTTTCTCTAATATCTTCCATGCCTTTTTCGAGCCCGGCTAGAACCTTGAGAATCGTCATCCTGAATTCCAGATCTGACATATTACCAATGTCTGTATTGATTAGGTCCCTAGCCTTCGGTCCTGTCTCCTGCTCTTTTTTTTGTGGTGAGTTTTTCCGCCTTGTCATTTTGTCCAGATAAGAATCCGCTGTTCTCCTTGTTAAGTGAACTTGGTCTTGGCTGGATTTCTTTGGTCTTCTGGGGGAGGGGCCTGTTGTAGTGATTCTCAGGTGTCTTTGCCCGAGGCGGAGTTGCACCGCCCTTACCAGGGGCCGGGCTAAGTAATCCTCTCAGGTTTGCTTTCAGGAGCTTTTGTTCCCTGAACGCGCTTTCTGTAGAGTTCTGGAGGACGGGAATGACAATGGCGGCCTCCCAATCTCCAGTTCAGAGGAGCCGAGAGCTAGGGGCCCCAGTCTTCAGCGCGCCTTCAGAGAAAAGCGTTTAATCCCTCCAGTCTCCCTAGCCCACGTTTGCGCCAGAGAGTGCGCGCGCACGTCCGCTCGCAGACACCGCGCGCCAGCAGACACCGCAGGCCCGCACACCCCGCGGGCCCGCCGACACTGCGCGCACCCGCAGACCGCGCGCGCCTGCAGACCGTGCTCAGAGAAAATCGTGCCTAAGCAGTCCTGTCTCACTGGCTTCTGGGAGTGCTCCGAGCTCACCCAGCCTGTGATCAAGCGTCTCTGTCTCTGGCAGAGTCCCACCTGGAGTCTCCGGAGCCCGTAGATCCCTGAGCTCTCCCGGGTCGGAGTCTCCCCGGATCTTGTGGGGACGCCTTGCACAGAGCACCGGCCAGTGCCCCAGAGCACCGATCCGTGTCACAGACCACTAGGAAATCTCGGCTCTGTTTCCGCAGCCGACTTCCCTGCTCTAATACCTGTGAGCTCTGCGACACTCAGACACCCCCGATCCTTCTGTGACCCCGTGGGACCTGAGTCCACGCTGTCCCCACGAGGTCTTCACCCCAGTTTAGCCTCTGGAGCGATGTCCCTCCGTGGAGCCGACTTTTAAAAGTCCTGATTTTGTGCTCCGCCGCTTGCCGGGAGCCGACCCCTCCCCCTGGGGTCTATCTTCCCGTCGCGTTGGATTCACTTCTCCGCTGGTCCCACCTTTCAGAAAGTGGTCGATTTTCTGTTCCTAGAATTGTTGTTTTTCTTCTCTTCGATCTCCTGTTGGATTTGTAGGTGTTCGGAATGGTTTGATAGGCTATCTAGCTGATCTCCTGCTGGCTGATGTCGTCTCAGCCTCCTACTTCTCCGCCATCTTGACTCCTCCCCCCTCAACTTTCTTTTGATGTCCATTAGCATGGTAAATGGTTTTCCATGCCCTACACTTTGTCTGGAGGTGTCTTTGGATCTAAAATGAGTGTCTTGCAGACAGCATATTGATGGTCTTGTTTTTGTTTTTTTTATCCATTCTGATACCCTGTGTCTTTGTATTGGGACATTTAGCCTTTTTGCATTCAAGGTAACTATTGAAAGATATGAATTTAGTGCCATTGTATTGTTTGTAAGGTGAATGTTGCTCTATATTGTTTCTGTTCCTTTCTGGTCTGTTACTTTTAGGCTCTCTCTTTGCTTAGAGGACTCCTTTCAGTATTTCCTGTGGGGCTGGTTTGGTGTTTGCAAATTCTTTTAATTTCTGTTTGTCCTGGAAGCTTTTTATCTCTCCTTGTATTTTCAGTGACAGCCTAGGTGGATATAATATTCTTGGCTGCATATTTTTCTCTTTTAGTGCTCTGAATATATCATGCCAGTCCTTTCTGGCCTGCCAGGTCTCTGTGGATAGGTCTGCTGCCAATCTAATATTTCTACCACTGCATGTTACAGACCTCTTGTCCCAAGCTGCTTTCAGGATTTTTGCTTTGTTACTGAGACTTGTAAGTTTTACTATTACATGATGGCAGGTGGACCTATATTCATTGATTGTGAAGGGGATTCTCTGTGCCTCCTGGATTTTGATGCTTGTTCCCTTCACTAAATTAGGGAAATTTTCTACTATAATTTGCTCTAATATACCTTTTGTCCCTTTCTCTCTTTCTTCTTCTTCTGGAATCCCAATTATTCTAATATTGTTTCATCTTATGGTATCACTTATCTCTCAAATTCTCCCCTCATGATCCAGTAGTTGTTTATGTCTCTTTTTCTCAGCTTCTTTATTCTCTATCATTTGGTCTTCTATACCACTTATTCTCTCTTCTGCCTCACTTATCCTAGTAGTAAGAGTCTCCATTTTTTATTGTACCTCATTAATAGCTTTTTAAATTTCAACTTGGTTAAGTATTAATTCTTTTATTTCTCCAGAAAGGACTTCTATTTCTCCAGACAAGGTTTCTCTAATATCTTCCATGCCTTTTTTGAGCCCAGCTAGCACCTTGATAATCATTATTCTGAACTCTAGTTCTGACATCTTACTAATGTCAGTATTGTTTAGGTCCATAGCTGTTGGTACTGCCTCTTGTTCTTTTTTTTTTTTTTTTGAGGTAAGCTTTTACACCTTATCATTTTATGCAGATAAGAAGAGATGAATGAGAGAATGAAATACTAAGAGGGTAGCGACAATCCCTGAAAAATATACACTATCCAAATTAGAAGAGACCTGAAATTAGGGAAAGAAGAAAGGAGGAAAAAAAAAAAGAAAAAAATATATATTTTAGACTGGTGAAGAGAACAGAGCCGTGCACCTGATGCACTCATCACTTGAGTTTGAGTGTATTTTTTTCTGTTAGAAGAAACTGCTTCCCAAAATTTTAAGGAAAAACTTATATATACATATAAAAATAAGAGTAAACACGATGAAGGGATGGAAATGGCTGTGAAGATGAAAATTAAAAAAGATTCTAAGAAAGGAGTTGATAAGAAGTTGATTGGAAAACAAAACAAAAAAAAAAAAAGGAAGAAAGAATGTGATTAGGCTGGAGAGTAGAACAAAGCCATGCACTAGATTTAGAGCATATTTTGATCTGTTAGAAGAAACTGAAGCCCAAAATTTTAAAGAAAAAGATATATATGCAAAAAAAAAGTTAAATATAATGAAGGGATAGATTGTGAAGATAACAATTAAAACTTGAAAAGATATTTTAAAAGGTATTGATATATATACGATGGAATACTATGCAGCCATCAAAAGAAATGAAATCTTACCATTTGCGACGACATGGATGGAACTAGAGCGTATTATGCTTAGCGAAATAAGTCAACTGGAGAAAGAGAACTACCACATGATCTCCCTGATATGAGGAAGTGGAGATGCAACGGGGGTGGGAGTTAAGGTGGTAGGAAAAGTAAAAATGAAAGAAGATGGGATCGGGAGGGAGAAAAACCAAAAGAGACTCTTAATGTCATAAAACAAACTGAGGGGGGTGGGGGGAAGAGGGGTTGGGAGAGGGTGGTGGGGTTACATTATATGTTTAAATAAAGCTTAAATAAAGTTAAAAAAAATAAAATAAAAATGACCTAAGAAACTCTAAAAAAAAAAAAAAAGGTGTTGATAAGATAAAATACTTAAAAATGTTAAAACCAGAAAGGAAATATTAAAAAAAAAATAGAATAAGAAAAAAATATAATTAAAAAAATTTAACTTTGAAAGACTAAAGAATCATGGGAAAAAAGCCATGAATTCTATGTGTTGCATTGCCCTAGCTGTGGAGTTCTATGGTGCTCATTGATTGATGAACTTGGCCTTGGCTGGATGTTCTTGCGGATCTTCTGGGGGAGGGGTCCATAGCAGTGATTCTCAAATGTCTTTGCCCGAGGTGAATTGTACCTCCCTTGCCAGGGATGAGGCTAAGTAATCTGCTTGGGTTCACTCTTGGAGTTTTTGTTCCCTGAATGCTTACCATAGCGCTTTGGAGGACATGAATGAAAATGGTGTTGGCCCAATCTCTAGCCCTATAGGAGCTGAGAGCTCAAACCCCCACTCTTCAGTGCATCCTCAGATAAAAGCAGCCAATCCCTCCCATCTCCCTCGTCTCTTGCTGCACTCCGTGGTCACCCAGCCTGTGATGGAACATTTCTATCTCTGGCACATGGCCCTGTTTGGAGTCTCCAAATCCAGCAGATTCCTGCAATGTGCTCCCATGCCACTCCCCCTGGGGGAGGCAGGCGGGGATCTCCATGGATCTGCCACATTTGTGGTCCCTGCTTGAAGAGTAGTAGCCCAAGAGCAGTGCCTTAGATCATGGTTTAAGGTAACCTTGATCTGAGAGTCCACTCCTTGGCTCCATCTTTGCAGCCGGCTTCCCTGCTCCAATACCTGGGAGCTCTGCCACACTAAGACATCCCTGGTCTTTTTGTGACCCCATGGATCCTGAGACCAAACTGTCCCTATGAGGGCTTCATTCCCCACTTGGCCTCTGGAGTGATGTCCCTCAGTGGAGCAGACTTCTAAAAGTTCTGATTTTGTGCTCCTCTGCTCTCTCACTTACCAGGAGCTGGCCCCTCCCCCTGTGGTCTCTATTCCCATACATCACCTCAGATTCACTTCTCCGCACATTGTACCTTCCAGAAAGTGGTTGATTTTCTTTTCCTAGAATTGATGCCCTTCTTCTCTTCTATTGAGTTTGTACGTGTTCAGAATGGTTTAATAACTATCTAGCTGAACTTCTGGGACACAACATTATTCAGGGTCCTTTGCCATCTTGCTCCTCCCTCTGTAGGAAGAATTCTAAAGATGTTCCTCCAAAATTCCTGTTCCCTAATTATTCAATTAAACATTAATCTAGGTATTCCTGCAAAGGGACTTTGCAGATGTAACTAAGGTTGCTAATCAGGGTATATTAAGATAGAGAAATTATCCTGGGCACATTTTGTAATTCTAAAATAACCCATGAAAGAAAAATTTAAAAAGTACATAGTTGTCATGATAATAAAGAAAGAAAATGGAATAAGAAAGAATGATCAAAGGATGGCAAGAAAGGAGAAAAACTGGAATAAAAGGTACTAGGCAAGCAGAAAGTCAATAGGAAGATGACATATTACAACCCAGCTATATTAATAATTTCAAGTTGACTAAATGGCCACCTTAAAATACAGAGATAATTAATATAATTGCAAATAAATATAAACTGAATTATGTACTTATTCTTTGAAATTAGTTGGAATATTTTAAGGCCTAGGACATGATGATTTTGTTAATGTTTCATGAATGGTTGGGAAAAATGTGTGTTCTCTATAGTCAATTTGGAATTGTATGGATGTTTAATGGGTCAAACTTATTTGAGTCATTCAATTATCTTATATTTTTATTATATTTTGTCTGAATTTTGACCCATCAATAATTATAAAAGGTGTGCTCAAATTTCCAACTCTGGTGGTGCTTTTGTCAATTTCCCCCTATATTCCTACAATTTTTGTTGATATATTTTTAGTATACTTAGTTATATAAGTATATGTTTAGAATCAAACTGAGAAAATTGTTATTTTGACATCTCCCCTCTTTATTACTTCCATAATATTAATATTGCCAAATACTGTTAAATTAAAACTTAATTCTGGGTTATTAGAAATACACACTGTCATTGTTTCATTTAGTCAATTTTTCTTACATTTAAAAAAACTTTCTCAAGATATTTGATTATGATTACTTCCAATATCTTTTACCAATATCTCCTATTTCCCTTATCGTTTGATTGCTTCTGTGAAATACCTTTCCAATATGGATCTTTATGTCAGACCTTCTTTGAACTTATAAACTTAACAAAAAATTTAATGGACAGCCACATGCAGAAGATTGAAACTGGACCTCTTTCTTACACCATGTACAAAAATAAACCCAAAATGGATGAAAGACCTAAATGGAGACAGAAATCCATGAAAATCCTAGAGGAGAGCACAGGCAGCAACCTCTTTGATCTCAGCCACAGCAACTTCTTGCTAGACACATCTTCAATGGCAAGGGAAACAAAAGCAAAAATGGACTACTGGGACTTCATCAAGAAGAAAAGCTTCTGCACAGCCAAGGAAACAGTTGACAAAAACTAAAAGGCAACCTACAGAATGGGAGAAGATATTTGCAAATGTCTTATTAGATAAAGGGTTAGTATCCAAAATCTATAAAGAACTCATTAAACTCAACACCCAAAAAGCCAGAAAAATCCAGCTAAGAAATGGGCAGAATACATGTACATTCTCCATAGAACACATAAAATGGCTAACAGACACATGAAACAATGCTCAACATCACTTGGCATTAGGAAAATACAAATCAAAACCACAATAAAATACTACCTCACACCTGTCAGAATGGCTAAAATTAACAACTCAGGAAACAACAGATGTTGGCAAGGATGTAGAGATAGGGGAACCCTCCTACACTGTTGGTGGGAATGCAAACTGGTACAGCCACTCTGGAAGACAGTATAGAGGTTCCTCAAAAAGTGAAAAATAGAACTACCCTATAACCCAGCAATTGTACTAATAGGTATTTATCCAAAGGATGCAAACACTGTGCTTTGAAGGGGCTCCTGCACCCCAGTGTTTCTAGCAACAATGTTTAAAACAGCAAAAATATGGAAAGAGTCCAGATGTCCAGCAACAGATGAATGGATAAAGAACATGTGAAAAATATATACATAGTGGAATATTACTCAGCCATCAAAAAGAATGAAATCTTGCCATTTGCAACAGTGTGGGTGGAACTAGAGGGTCTTAGGCAAAGCAAAATAAGTCAGTCTGAGAAAGACAAATACCATACAATTTCATTCAGATATGGACTTTAAGAAATAAAACAGATGAATATAGGGGAAAAGAAGAGAAAATAAAAGACAAAAACAAGGAGACAAACCATGAGAGTCTCTTAAGTATAGGAAATAAACAGGGTTACTGGAGGGGAGGTGGGTGAGGGGATGGGGTAACTGGGTGATGGACATTTAGAAGGACACTTGATGGAATGAGCATTGTGTATTATATACAACTGATGAATCACTAAATTCTATCCCTGAAGCTAATATATGTTAATTGAATTGAATTTAAATAAAAAAATTAGAAAAGAAAAAAGTTTAATCATGTCCTGGTATTTGAATAATATTTCAAAGTTCTTTTCAATCAACACTTTGAATAACCCACTGATTTTACCCATCCAGTATGGCTCTTGCTGTCAATCGGGCTCTTTTTCCTTGATAGGTGATCTCTTGCAGATTTCAGAATTTTCTGTTCACTGTCATTTTCAATTTCAGGTTTGCTCTTCCTTTAACGCCCAATTTTTAACATATGGGTCCTTTCTAAGGTCATTTTCTTATTTTTTAAGTCAAGAGAAACTTTCCCATTATCCTTTTAAATATTTCCTTCTATTTTAATTTTTCTCTCCTTCTGGAAATGCTAATATCTAGATAATGACAGTTCTACTCTTCATCCTCAATTTTATTATTTCATTTTCTATTTTTTTATTCTTTTTTATTCTTTCCTCAGAGAGTTTGTCGATCTGCTATTACAAGTTGCTAATTCACTGAGTAGTATATATCCATCCTGCTATTTTCCTATTTATTGTGACTTATTTCTTGTCCATGTGGTTCTTTTTAAAGATCATTTGTTACTCTTGTATTCTGCAAATAGCTTCCCTTAGTTTTTGGGATAGTGAAACAATTTTAAAGTGAATTTACAGACATGTTTTTGACATATACTAAAGCAAAATTATTGTTAATGTGGGGTGTGGCTGTAATGTTTTTACTATCATGTGGGTTAGAATCTGTGAAGGAAAGAATGCTTATAGACTCCAAAAATCTAACTCTTCTTGCTCCTCATAAAGGCAGGATGCAGTAAGGTCTAATCAAAGTGGTAAAAACTAGGGGCTTCAGGAAAACTAGTGTGTCAATAATAATTTGAGATAGTAAAGGTGATTGTTTGGAAGAGTCTATATCTGACAAGGGGTTGTTCTGGGGTCTTCTGTATTCATCAGCTGTCCCATATTGGCTTATCAAACCAACTTGAGTTTATAAAAGGGCAACAGTGTTTTTTTTTTTTTTTCCTCCAAATATAAACATTTCACCTGTTCAGATGATATGTATATGTAATAGGAAGAGACTAACTTGCTATCAATAACTTGAGCATTTTTATCTTTGTTCTTTTTCTTCGCTGAAGCTAGAAATTACTTCAAAAATCATTGGTCTAACTACAACATATAAATGAAAGCCTCAACCAGGCACGACTCTAATCTGAGAATAGAAAATTTCAGTCTTTTCTTCCTTAACAGTAAGCGCAATGAGTGTGGGCTTTGACAGCCTGTCCTTGAGCTCTCCCTGGTCGGCCTGCTGGCGCAGGTGACTGAGCTAAGCCATCTCCAGGGGCAGCAGGGAGAGCAGAGAGCCCTGGGCTTTCCTGAGGCACCACAGGCGCTTCCCCGAGAGGGGAAGCCATGCTCAGCGGTCCTGCGCGAGCTGCGCCTCCAGCTCCGCAACGCTTCAACTGTTGTTATAACGCCAGCCCGACTCCAAGACAGCGGAGCCATGTTCCTTCTTCTGGTCCTTCTCACCCAACTTGGAGAGCTGCACGCAGATCCCGGTAAATCCAGATGCTTGTTACCCCTTGCTATCCAGGCTTGCGGGGGCTGGGGGCGAGGGCGGGGGTGGGGCGGACTGTGTTAGCTTAGGGACTGTATGCTTTAGTCCAGGCCACAGGCCCAGACCTTAACCCGGCCCCACTCTATCCCTACCCACTTTCTTCTAGGCCCTCTTCGGCCCTCTTTATGGCCAAAAAAGCAGAGGTAGCCTCCAGGCAGAAAATATTTTCACGTCTCTGGGATGGTATTCTTGTCTGTAAAATGGACAAAAATGAAATAATGGGGTCATTAACACAGACAGAATTTTGCTATTCTAGAAATAATTGCATCGCCATAAAAAAACCTATTTGTCAGTGATTCTCTGATTGGTGACTGCTGTCCTCCACCTGCTCCATTGAAAATTACAGATGACTATTGCATTTGGTATCCTGTATCTTTACCCTGCAAACCGTCCCATTTTCTTGCTGAACCTGTTTCTCTTTTCCACACCTCTTTTACAATATCATAGTTTGTTATTCAGTGTTACCTAGCCAGACTGCCAAACTGCCTAACTGGGGATCTCTCTCTCTTTCTCTCTCTATGTGTGTGGGCCTGTCTGTGTGTAGAGATTGAGAGAGAGAAAATAAAAACTTGACATCTTGACAAGGGCCAAGAAATTTGTGGGTAAGAACAACCAGACCAGAAACAGTGGAAAAGAAGGGTAGATACATTGACTATACCAAAAAATTTTGGTAATGTAGAGAAAGAAATGTGGGATTGGATTTAGAAATGGATAATGTGGGAGTAGGTGTGAAAATAACTGCCTATTTTTATTCTAGGTCCTCATAAAACATTTCTGCAGACCACAGTTCCAGAGAAGATCTCATCATCTGATACAAAAGGAAATCCAGAAAATAATGTAATTGGGAAACGTTTTTATATCTTAAATTGTATTAAGTTGCCTTTACTATCAAGACCAAAGTTGCTGAATGGAGGCAGGAACAGAATTCTTGGAGGCAGAGCTGGCAGCTGGAACTCGGTTCACAACAAGGAGCAATTTGAAGTGTATGAATATGTGTGACTTTGGGTGTGTGTTTCTGCAGACATGAAGGATTTTAAGGATAGGATCCATCAGGGCCAGGACAAGGGAGAAGCAGACAAAGCACTTGACTCAGAAAATTTAAGGGAATGGCAAAAAATGAATTTCCCCAGGACCAGGATTAAGGTATAGCCAGTGGGATGAGTCAGGGTCAGATACTGTCTTTCTTTAAAACTTGAGTAGTTCATCATGGATTTTTTTCCTCTTATTTCGATTGTCTAAAATATTGTATTGAAATGGTATTTTTTTTTAAATTGAGTTTTGTGGTCCTCTACTCCTAGCCCTCGTGATTTCCTTCAGCTACTTGCCTCAGCTTTCAGAGTCTATGAGGAGCCTAAAAGATGATCTGTTAATTAGCTCATAGAGGAGGCTGGATATTATTCTTCTCTATTTCCCCAGGAAAATCTACTTCTCACATGGTTCCTTCTACTATAGGATAATCTAATGATGCTAGTCATAATTGCGGGTCTCCAAATTAATTTTTTTCTTTTTTGTGGTTTTTAAAAACCTTCCTTCTGCGTTTTACATAAGGATACACTGTTTCAGGGTTCTCCCTCCCCTATTATCCCTAGTTCTCTGAAGGTAAATCTCTCCTCCCCATATTTTATTTCTCTACATTTTCTTTCTGTAGTAGGGGGTTTTAATTACCACCCACCCTCCCCTGCCCCCACCTACCACCCACCTAGTGAATTCTTAGTCATGCAAAGTATATAAGTGGCACTTTAGGGTGGGTTTTTGTTTTTTTTTTTGTCATTGTTGCTTTTGTTTTTTTGTTTTTTTCTGATTGGAAAGAAGGAGCTCCGTTAGACTTCTTGTTTAGTTTCCTTCTTCCTGATATTAATAATCCCAACTTTCTCTCTCTTTTATCACGGAGCACAGATGATCTTTGAGTTTATCACTTGTCCAATCTCTAGCATTTTAAAAAAGTCATTTAATAATATGAAAGTTCAGTGTGTTTCTTTTTTTTTTAAGATTTTATTTATTTATTTGGCAGACAGAGATCACAAGTAGGCAGAGAGGCAGGCAGAGAGAGGGAGAAGCAGACTCCCTGCTGAGCAGAGAGCCCAATGTGGGGCTTGATCTCAGGACTCTGGGATCATGACCTGAGCTGAAGGCAGAGGCTTTAACCCACTGAGCCATTCAGGCGCCCCAGTGTGTTTCTTTTAACTTTAACAATTTTAAAAGCTTCCTTTTAATATTTTTGCAACAGAAAACTATTCTTAATGTGGAATGTGATTGTATTTTAATATATTCTGTATAACATGAGGGAGGACCTGCAAAAGTAAGAATGCCTGGGAGACACATAGAGACTTCCCAGATTTAAGAAATAAGAATATGGGTACCCAATTAATTCTGAATTATTTCTAATTGCCTATGCATATGTACATAAAGATAAAAAAGAAGTATTGCATGGGGCATACTAAATAATTTTAAATACTAAAAATTATTTGTTGTTCATCTGGAACAAATTATAAGTATTGTTGACTAAGAAAAGAGGTGGAATTGAAACATAAGAAAAGCATTTATTTGGGATCTCAGAATTGCATTTCAAGAAACACAGATTCAGTAGCAACCCAAATTGTGTCCGCCCAGGGAACCAAAAAAAAGGGGTTTTAAGACCAAAAGGAGTGCTCCTGTATATTGTTGACAAAGAATTTTGATTAGTGTTGTGACAGAAAACTAATCTTGGCTGAATATAATTGGTTGCTAAGACCATCACTAAGCAAAGCCTCTTCTTACAACAAGTGTTTGGTCTGGGTTATTGGAATATCAGCAGTTTGGCCCAGTTCACAGCTGTGGCCTAGTTTAGACATTCATGGTTCCACCCTGTGAAGATATGCATAAATCCCATTTCCTTAGTGGCTTCCTGGATCCGTTTTAAAACCCCTTGACATAAGTGACTCCACTTGATTTCACCTTTCACAGTATCTAAATATGTACTTCTTTCTTGAATTGTATTTCCCTGATGATTTGACTTGCCTTAGCTCCTTGTTTTACAGAATTTGCTTATAAAACTTGCAATTATTCCATTTAAATGTAACATAGTTTCTACAGTGGTCACATAAAATTTATTTCATTCTTTTTCTCAATGAACATTTAATGGTAAAAAAAAAAACCCACTGGACATTAGCACTGTGAAGTTAACAACTCTCATCATTGTTCTTAGCTTGCTTTTGCATTTTTCACCATTATGTTGTATCTCTTAATATTAAGACAATCTTTTAAAATGTTGTTTATTGACAAAACCAGAATACTGTCATCAAATCAATAAATTGCCGCCTTCTTCAACACTACACAGCATGATTCTACTTCTTCCCATGCTAGAAAACTATTTAATAACATCCAGATAAAAGAACTGAGTCCTTCAAGGTATTAGAACATTTCCAAAGATAGAGCAAGTGCTGTACTAATTATCCACTTCAAGTTGGAGTTTCTCTTCCTATTCATAAAGAATATTTTCCCTTTTGAGAACAGACTTGACACCAGAGGGATACATTTTAAGGACATGGCTCAATTCTTTCTTCAGCACAATTTTATATAGTGGAACACTCCAGTAATACTGTTTGCTCTTCTTTCAGTTTGTGAAATCCTATTGCTAAAGAGATAACTCTGAACAAGAAGTACATAGGCCTCACTCATGAGATATTATTTTAAAAGTCAGCAAGAATATTTTGGGCCTTGTTTTAGAATTAAAGCATGATTTCAGTGCTTCAAATAAATCGAGGGTTCTCCCAACTGCACTTGTTCAAGAGAGCCAACATGTATCATGAATGCAAGAGAATTGAAGAATATGGAACATCAGCAAAATCATATCATAAAACCTTTCACTCACTTCAAACAGCATAGATGATGAAGCAAGAGAGCAATATCTTGACAATAATTTCACTGTCAAGGGAAAGGGCATCAGGTGCTCTTTGATATGGCAAGGACAGACAACACTCCTTCTATTTCTTTTTTTAAAAATTTATTTATTTTTGCAAGAGAGAGAAAGAGAGAGCATGAGAGCGAGCACAAGTGAGGGGGAGGAGCAGAGGGAGAAGCAGTTCCAGTTGTAAACGTAGTCTTCCTGAACAAACCCAGAGCTAATCTCACAGAAGGTTTTGGAAAGGCTCATTTTCAGGGATTAGTGGGCTTTCAGAAGGGAGAATGTTTAGGTATGAACATGCTCTCAACTGTGTTAATGTACTTGGTGGAGTAAGGCTCTTGTTGATCACATCTTCAGTGGAGTGAGGCATTTACTGGATGCTTCCCTAGGATCTGGGGCTCTTACTGATTTGCTGACTTCCAGAAGCTAGTTATTTGTGTGTGGCTGTTGGTGACTGGCTGGTTTTCTGATTGTGTGCTCTGCCCAGTTCTAACAGTGTTTACTTGTTCGCGACTTGGGACTTTGGCCAAAGAAAGCCTTTCTCTTTCTTGAATATGAAAAACAAGTATTTTAAATTCTCAGTCTCTTCTTTTGGATTTCCCTCAGACAAGTCTACATGGAGAGTTGAGAGATCACATAGGTCTTTATTTCTGAAGAGATGATTTTTGGTTTGTGTTGCCATTTAAATGATTTAAATACCAGATATTGTGGTGGAAAAGATCTCAGACCATGAGAGTTTTATAATTTATTGAAGAAAGCTGAATTTAGAATATTTCAGGTGCTCTGACAAGGTCAGTACAGAGCATAGGATAAAAATTGTTAAATTAAGGACATATCCATATGACAGGATGCCTTGCAACTCTAAACACACACCAAGCTCTATTTAGGAATGAAAAAGAAATAATTTACTTACACACTTCTGAGTGTTCTAAATGATTTCTTTGAGTTAGATAAAGGCATTAAAGGCAGCCAAGGCCTATTGTTCCAAATCCTCACATGATTTGATCAAATAGAACACTCATCACCATCTGTTACACACAAAAAAAGAGGCCTACTTAGTTTAGTGGGCAAAGAAAGAAGTAATACTAAGTGCTTTTCCTTTTGTTCTTTCTTCCTTAGTTTCTGGGCTGAAAAGTATTAGGGTAAAACATTTTTCCCTAGAAACTTATATTAATAACAAATGTTGGTAAAATGATGATTCCTCTTAAAGCCCGAATTGACTGAGCCAAGGCTATTTAAGGGAACATTGGAACAGTAAGGTAGAGTCGCAGGGTATTCTCCAGCATACCAAATGTACACCAACTGAAGCTGCTCTTTACAGCCCCTTGGAACTTGATTTTTATTAATATTCTTTGGTGTTCATGTCCTGGTTTCTTATAGGGGTGGTGTAGTGTTTTCATGTTGCTCAGTTTTATATACATAATAATGTTTGGATATTTTTCCCACCACAACCACCAGACTCCTTGTTCTATTTTAGATGAATTTTGTGAATGATGGTGGTATACATAATTCCTTCCACAAGAACAACCAAAATGAACAATATGAAAAATCTTTTTTATCATTCCAGTGACTATAAGTTTCGATAATAAAGCAAACTAAAGAAGACATATCCATGTATAAAATATGACCTTGAATGTTTTTGAGATCCTTGCATCCCCCCAACCACCCTGCCCCCATATAAAAGAGTGAAGGTGGGAAATTCATTAATTTCTGCTTAGTTAGGAACAATTAGTGGTGTGCTGCAGAATGTCCACCAATTCCTTCTGGCAATGATGTAATATGTTCGTAAGAGAGATTTATATGTCGGTTTCTGTGATTAATTTGATTGAAATTTAGTGTTTTTGAAATAATGCAGAGATGATGTTTTAGACCTCAGGCATAGATGTATATACTACACTCCTTCAATTTCATAGCACGCTATGATTAACGGTCCCATCAAGCCCCTTATTATTGTAATTTTGTAATTTTCCCCTTATTCCTAGTCCCCCTTCCCATTTCCCTCTTCCATCTAATGATAACCATAATAGATAACCTTTATGTAACTCGTGTATTTGATATATTTCTTTATATCTGTATATATATTTGTATTATATTGCAGTAGACAGAATTCTGAGATGTCCTTCAAGAGTCCTACTTCTTGATGTGCATCCTGTATAATTCCCTTCTCTTGATCAGTGAGACCTATAGATATGATAGGGTGGTCACTGCATTTGTTACTTTTTGTGTGTGTGTGTGTGAGCTTTATTTATTTATTTTTATTTGACAGATAGAGATCGCAAGTAGGCAGAGAGGCAGGCAGAGAGAGAGGGGGAAGTGGGCTCCTCACTAAGCAGAGAGCCCAATTTTAGTGCTCGATCTCGGGACCCTGGGATCATGACCCGAGCCGAAGGCAGAGGCTTCAACCCACTGAGCCACCCAGGCGCCCCTTGTGGGAGCTTTATATTCCTTGTAACATTTAGACTGTGATCTATCTGGATTTTTTTTTTTTTCTATCGTGAGATAGAGAAGTCAAAGTTCATTGTTTTTTCCGTATGGATACTGAGCAGCATGTATGGAAGAGCGTTTATTCTCCTCAGATTACAGTGGTGACTTTACTGAAGATCAGAAAAATACATATTTGTGGCACTTTCAGGATTTTTTATTCTGTACCATTGGACTGTTCTTTGAAACTTTGGCCCATATTCCACTGCCCTAATTACTGTAGCTTTGTAAGTCAGTACGGGTTGGTGTAGACACTCCTACTTTTTCTTTTTTTAATATTCTTGTATTGACTATTCTAAGCTCAGTTAACTTGTTCATATTCACAAGTGACCTGCTATAATTTTTCTGAATTTTCATTGAATCTATGGATCAACTTAGGGGAAATTGAACAATTTTGAGTCTTCTAATTCATGTTCATAGTATATCTTTCCATATATTTTAGATTTTCTTTCAGTAAGTCTTAGTAGTTTTTGGTGTAGATGTCTTGAAAACCTTTTGTTATAGTTATTCTCAGTTTTTTTGGATATATTTTAATGCTGTGATAAATGGTGTTTTTCTTTACATTAATTTTCTAATTGCTTATCTATGAATACAAGCTGGATTATCAAAAGTTGATGAGACGTGTTTTATTATCCTTCATGTGATCTATTTTGATAAATGTTATATGTGCATTTGAATATTTCTTTTTCAGTGATTATGTGTAGTGTTGCATATATGTCAGAGAAGTTTAATTGATAGTGCTGTCCAAATCTTTGTAGCCCTACTGATATTTCTCTTGGGTCCTTAATGTAACTGATATAATTATAAAATCACATATACTTTTGAATTGTATATAATTTTCTTAGTTTCATCAATTTTTGTTTTATGTATTTTGGGGATATAATATTAATTGTGTAAAATGTTTATGATTATAGAATTTTAACCTTTAATGCTTTTGTCATTATAAAATGTCTGCCTTTGTTTCTTACAATTCATTTTCAATTATATTATTATATTGTTTGCTATTAATATAGCCACACTATCTTTCCTTTTGGTATTGTTTGCATAGTATAATTTTTTTTTAAAAAACAGCTTTATTGAGAAGTAAATTCACATATCACACAACTGACCCATCTAAACTGTGCAATTTAATTGTTTTTGGTATATTATTAATTTTTTTTTATTCTACAAGCTTTTATTATTAAGCTTTTTTATTTAAACATATAATGTAACCCCACCACCCTCTCCCAACCCCTCTCCCCGCCCACCCCTCTCAGTTTGTTTTATGACATTAAGAGTCTCTTTTGGTTTGTCTCCCTCCTGATCCCATCTTGTTTCATTTTTTCTTTTCCTACCACCTTAACCCCCACCCCCGTTGCATCTCCACTTCCTCATATCAGGGAGATCATGTGATAGTTGTCTTTCTCCAGTTGACTTATTTCGCTAAGCATAATACGCTCTAGTTCCATCCATGTCATCGCAAATGGTAAGATTTCATTTCTTTTGATGGCTGCATAGTATTCCATTGTATATATATATATACCACCTCTTCTTTATCCATTCATCTGTTGATGGACATCTAGGTTCTTTCCATAACTTGGCTATTGCGGACATTGCTGCTATAAACATTTGGGTACACGTGCCCCTTTGGATCACTACGGTTGTATCTTTAGGGTAAATACCCAGTAGTGCAATTGCTGGGTCATAAGGTAGCTCTATTTTCAATTCTTTGAGGAACCTCCATACTGTTTTCCAGAGTGGTTGCACCAGCTTGCATTCCCACCAACAGTGTAGGAGGGTTCCCCTTTCTCCACATCCTCGCCAGCATCTGTCATTTCCTGACTTGTTCATTTTAGCCATTCTGACTGGTGTGAGGTGTGCATAGTATAATCTTTAAATCTTTTATTTTCAGTCTTTTATGTTTAAAATGCTTCTCTTTTATAAAGTGTATAATAATAACACTTTTTAAAAGGTTTGTTTTATTTATTTATTGGAGAGAGAAAGAAAGAGCAAATTGGAAGAGAAGGATCTCAAGCAGATTCTGTGCTGAATGGAGCCCAGTATAGGGCTGGATCCCATGAGCCTGATATGATGGTCCCAGCTGAAGTCAAGAGTCACCTGCTTAACCAACTAAAACACAGATGCGCCCCAAATAATAATTATTTTTAAACCCACTTTGTTTTTCTTAATTTTTCCTTTCCTCTATTATTTATAATCCATGATGTGATTATTATCCTAATTTATCTTTTTAGGCTATTAGTGATGCATTCTTTTATTATTCTTTTAATGACTACCCTTGTGATTACTAAATTTATATTTTTACCATTCTGTGAATAACTCATGGACCTTAAAACTTTACTTCTTATTTATGTTCCTTTTGTCATTTGTGCCATTGTTATATATTTTACAACTATGTATTTTTTTTAATGCCAAGAGCACTTATTATCACTATTTAAAACAAATGATATTCACTTAAATTTACCGACAGCTTATTTTCTCCTATGGTTTTCATTCTCTTACATTTTTCATGATTCTATCCTGTAGCAATTTCCTTTTTATAAAAAGAACACAGTATTTTTAGTATTTCTTTCAGTTCAGGTGTGCTGGCAATGAATTCTTTCATTTTCTCTTTGAAGAAATATGTTTATTTTGCTTGCATATCTGCTGGGCATTTTTGCTGGACATAAACTCTTGGTTGACTATCATTTTCTTTCAGGACTTAAAAGATGTCATTCCTTTGCCTGCTAGTGTTCTTTGTTTCTGTGGGAGACCTAGGCATACTTATTTAAAAGTCTTTTGGAAATAATATTCCCCTTCTCTCTTGTTGCTATTTAAATATGTGCTTCTGTCTTTTTGTTTTAGTTGTTTGAGTATGATATGCCTAGGATTGTTTTCTTTGTATTCATTCTGTTTTGGACTAATAAGAGTATTTGAGAGTGTGAGTTGACACCTTTCATAATAAGCGTTGGAAAATCTCAGAGATTAATTCCTCAAATTTCTTTCTTTCCTGTTCTCTCTCTTTCTCTTGTTTTTCTTGAACTATAATTACATGAATGTTAGATGTTTTTAATGGGTTACACTTCTCTTATTTTCTTCTTGGTATTTTTTTCTTTGTACTTCAATCTAGATATTTTCTACTGATCGGTATTCCTGTTTACCAATTCTGTCTTCTACTCCATCTGATTTTCTGTCAAACCCTTTCTATTGAATTTTTAATATCAGGTATTACATTTTTTCTGCTCTAGAATTTCAATTTGTTTATTAGATATTCTACCTTTCTGAAATTCTCCATATTTTTCTCACCCAAGTCATGGTTAATATACATATTACCTATAGCTTTGTTATAACTCCCTATTTTTAAATTTTTTTTTGGTAATTTGATCCTGTTGTGCATTTATTATAATTTTTTTTATTGAAAATAGGTGTATTGTTTTCAAAGGAATGCTTAAAAAGTAACACAAGCCATGTGGCTTAATCAACAGAAATGCTATTGTCTCACAGTTCAACAAAAGAGCCTAGAAGTCCAAGATCAGAATGTTGGCAGGGTTGGTTCTTTCTGAAGACTGGGAGGAGGAATCTGCCTCAGGCCTCTCTCCTTGGCTTATAGATAGAGTCTTCTCCTTGCAGATCTTCACATTCCCCTTTGTGTATGTCTGTGTTTAAATTTCCCCTTTTTATAAGGATACCAGTCATATTGGACCCAACCTAGTAACCTAACTTAATTACTTCTATAAGGTTCCTATCTTTGAATAAAATAATGTTCCAAGGTCCTTGGTTAGGAATTCACAAATAAATTTGGAAGGAGGGAGACAATTCAACCCAAACATTTGGCTGCTGTGTATGAAACATTGTAGAAGCTCTAGATGATGTCTTTGAAGTTTCTTTTCTCTTCCTGTCAATTTTGTATATTTCTTATTTACATTCTGGGTTGTTTTGTTTTATTTTGTAAGCTATGTGGATTTAAAATTTTATTGATGCTATCATATTCCCTTTTATTTTTCATCATATTTGTTTAATAATTGTATTTTTAGAGGGGACAATTCTCAGGATCCTCACCGGATTTCTAAAGTGTCATTCAAATGACTCTTCAGAACATTTATCTGTTGCAAAGTATCTTGTGGTGTTATAATACAAAGTTGAAGACCTGAAAACTTCTCAATGGCTATTTCTCTTGTTAAAATAATTTTTAAAAATTAGCCAAATAAATAATTTTGTGGATCTTTTATTTTCTGTTGTCTTCTGGTGGGTTCTCTAGACATGTCTCTGCTCCTCCTCTCTCCTCTCCTACATTCTATTCCAGAGGCATGCCATTGCTTATGTGGATAAGCAAAGTGCAATGGTATTTACTATGTTATATTGCTAGAGGTATAGTGCATTTCTTATAGTGCTATCTTTTGGGAGTATTTCTTCCATGGAGCAGTATTTCTTCCAATTTACTTTTTGGTAGGTCTGGGAGTAAACAGGTAATAGGTTCTTTCAAGTGAAGTATATATCTTTGGTATTTGCTTTGGGCATAGTGAAGGGTGATATATGTCCAAGCCAAAGGATAACAATCATTAGGCAAACTTTTCCCTCATAAATGTTAGTTAGGGTGAATAATAGGCCTGTGGGGACTAGTACGTAGTTCTCAATTTAGAATTCTGAGGGAAGCATATATAATAGTTATACAATAATTATTAATTTTATCAGTATTTTTAAAAGCATAACTCAGAAAATACATTATTTAGGATATATTATTTGCAAAGTATTATTCTGATTTTTTGGATACTCATGTTACAGATTGCTTATATCATTACAATAAAAGGAAGGCCATATTTTGTCCATCTTGCAAAACAGTAAGTAACTATTTTATCCTTTCAAATTTTAATTGTTTGGTTTCTTGATTTTTGAAAATAGATATGAATCATTTCAATTCAAATGTGTACTGATATCTGTATATATGTGTTACTTATTGTATACTGATATTTGGGTAAAAGCATGGGTATACAAAGGTAAACCATGGTCCACAGTGAATCTGCATATTCAGACAAACTAATAGAGAAAGGGAGGATTTTATTATAATATAGTATTGTAATAAATGTGTAAATAATATTCTTTGGAAATCAAGGAAGGTTTTTTGGAAAGAGATAAAAGATAATTTGTAGCTTGACAGAAGATACCTTGTGAGATCTGTAAAGAAATGAGGTAGTTTTGAGATTGCCTCTGTTTAGAGGAAATCATCTGCAAAACGTGGAGGTGTGAGAAGTCCACATGAATTACTAAAGAGTGTATTTCTGGAGGATAGAAGTAAGAGATTTTGGAAAATAGGCAGGAGCCAGGTTGTAGAAGATCTGTAATGACATGATAAGGATATTGGAAGCCAAAAATGTTTACGGTCTCATTGAGAGTTTAGGCTGTTTTTAAGGAAGCAGAAGTTGAGGTAAGCTATCCATGTGGTTATAAACATGAGTAATGATGGTGGCTTGAACAATGGCATTGGTCATAGCACAGGGAAGAAAAATTCAGTAGACCTTAGAGTGATTGAGAAAAGTGTGGATAATTTAGTTGTTGCTTAAGAAAATGGGTAGTTTATAATTAATTAAATGAGAAGTGAAATATATGTGAGGAAGGGATGAGTTTTGTTTGCAGTGCCTTATAAGATATCCAAGTGGATTTTCTCCATTAACTATATGAATACAGGAATTTGAATCTCCAAGGAGAGGATGACAATAAGGATATAGATTTAGCAGTAATCAATATTTTGGCTGTAATATAAAAAAAGAGTTTGTAGAGTGCTTATATGTAGACTGGTGACTAAAGGTTGAATCCTAGAAAACATCAATATGTCTGAGATAAGGATAATAAAAAAGAGTGGCCAACATGGAAGATCAAGCTGGAAGGGTTAGGGAGGTAAAAAGAGAAGCAGAAGGGGCACCTGAGTGG
Organism: Taxidea taxus jeffersonii; assembly: GCA_003697995.1. Lineage (NCBI taxonomy): Eukaryota > Metazoa > Chordata > Mammalia > Carnivora > Mustelidae > Taxidea > Taxidea taxus. Next base: position 22,595 of record RCUC01119157.1, read on the forward strand.
CTCAGTGGGTTAAAGCCTCTGCCTTCAGCTCAGGTCTGATCCCTGGGTCCTGGGATTGAGCCCCACATCCGGCTCTCTGCTCAGCAGGGAGCCTGCTTCCCTTCCTCTCTCTCTGCCTGCCTCTCTGCCTACTTGTAATTTCTGTCAAGTAAATTAAATCTTAAAAAAAAAAGAGAGAAGCAGAAGAGTGATGTGTGATATAAATTAAGTGATTAGACTGACTGGTCAGAGTTTTCAAAATGATGGCAGAAGTCCAAGGCAATTTTAAAATTTTAAGATTTTAAATTTAAAAATTGCCTTTTGGATCTAACATTGTGGTGGCTTTGAATTTTTCCCGGAGCAGTTTCAGGGTGAATAAGACTTGATAAAGTGGAGAAACTACTTGTAGACTACTCTTTTGTTAGAATCTGTTGAGAATTGAAAATATATAAAGAATAGCGAGAGTAGGAAACAAAGTAAAGGGAGAATTATTTTTGAAGGTAATGATTTCATAATAAAGTTTTTAATAGCATTAAGGTAAAAAAACAGTAGAGAGGAATAGTTTGAAATAACAGGATTGAAAAAGTATATATTTTCAATATATGGCACAGATGAGATTGGTAGCACAAGTGTAAGAGTGCCCTTTGAACAACAGAAGTAGTTATCTTCTGGAAATAAAGAGAAGGAATGAGGATGGGTACAAGTGATCTGAAACCAAAGTGACTTGTAGGTTACATGCGATGATTGGCAGGACAGGTGTCAAGTTTCTGAATTGTTACTGAGGAGGATGAAGGAAAATCTGACAGTGGTTATTGGGACCTTGGTACTTAGCTAAGCTTAGAGAATATGATTATGTAGTAATGCCAAGAAAACCTTTTTTACTTTTATCTTATTTATTTTTTTTTACTTAGGAACATTTTTCTTTCTTTTTTTTTTAAATTTAATTTTATTTTTTCAGTGTTCTAAGATTCAGTGATTATGCACCACACCCTGTGCTGCATGCAGTACCTGCCCTCCTTAATACTCACCACCGGGCTCACCCATACCCTCCCCTCCTCCCATCCAAATCCCTCAGTTTGTTTCAGAGTCCGCAGTCTCTCATGGTTCCTCTTCCCCTCCCAATTTCTTGAATTCACTTTTCCTTTCCTTCTCCTAATGTCCTCCATGTTATTCCTTATGCACCACAAGTAAGTGAAACAATATGATAATTGACTCTCTCTGCTTGACTTTACTCAGCATAATCTCTTCCAGTCCCATCCATGTTGATACAAAAGTTCGGTATTCATCCTTTCTGATGGAGGCATAATACTCCATTGTATATATGAACCATATCCTCTTTATCCATTCAACATTTGAAGGGCATCTTGGCTCTTCCCACAGTTTGGCGATTGTGGCCATTGCTGCTATGAACATTGAGGTACATATGGCCCTTCTTTTCACAAATCTGTATCTTTGGTGTAAATACCCAGTAGTGCGGTTGCAGGGCCTTGGGTTGCTCTATTTTTCATTTCTTAAGGGATATCCAGACTGTTTTCCAAAGTGGCTGCACCAAATTGCATTCCCTCCAACAGTGTAAGAGGGTTCCCCTTTCTTCACATTCTCTTCAACACTTGTTGTTTCTTGTCTTGTTAGTTTTGGCCTTTCTAACTGGTATAAGGTGGTATCTCAATGTGGTTTTGATTTGAATCTCCCGGATGGCTAAAGATGATGAACACTTTTTCATGTGTCTGTTAGCCATTTCTATGTTTTCATTGGAGAGGTGTCTGTTCATGTCTTCTGCCCACTTTTTGACATGATTGTCTGTTTTGTGTGTGTTGAGTTTGAGGAGTTCTTTATAGATCTTGGATATTAGCTCTTTGTCTGTATTGTCATTTGTGAATATTTTCTCCCATTCCGTGGATTGCCTCGTTGTTTTGTTGACTGTTTCCTTTGCTGTGCAGAAGCTTTTGATCTTGATGAAGCCCCAAAACTTCATTTTCGCTTTTGTTTCATTTGCCTTTGGAGACATATCTTAAAAGAAGTTGCTGTGGCCGATGTTGAAGAGGTTACTGCCTATGTTCTTCTCTGGATTCTGATGGATTCCTGCCTCACATTGAGGCCTTTTATCCATTTCGAGTTTATCTTTGTGTATGGTGTAAGAGAATGGTCAAGTTTCATTCTTCTACACATAGCTGTCCAATTTTCCCAGCACCACTTATTGAACAGACTGTCTTTTCTCCACTGTATATTTTTTCTTCCTTTGTTGAAGATTATTTGACCATAGAGTTGAGGGTCCATATCTGGGCTCTCACTCTGTTCCACTAGTCTATGTGTCTGTTTTTATGCCACCATGCTGTCTTGGTGATCACAACTTTGTAGTAAAACTTGAAATCAGGCAACGTGATGCTGCCAGTTTTGTTTTTCTTTTTCAACTTCTGGTTCCATACAAATTTTAGGATTGTTTGTTCCAGCACTTTGAAAAATGCTGGTGGAATTTTGATCAGAATGGCATTGAAAGTATAGATTGCTCTGGGCAGTATAGACATTTTAACAATGTTTATTCTTCCAATCCATGAGCATGGAATACTTTTCCATCTTTTTGTGTCTTCTTCAATTTCTTTCATGGGTGTACTGTAGTTCCTTGAGTTCAGATCCTTTACCTTTTTGGTTAGGTTTATCCCCAGGTATCTTATGGTTCTTGGTGCTATGGTAAATAGAATCAATTCTCTCATTTCCCTTTCTATATTTTCTTGGTTAGTGTATAAGAAAGCAACTGGTTTCTGTGCCTTGATTTTGTATCCTGCCACATTACTGAATTGCTGTATGAGTTCTAGTAGTTTGGGGGTGTAGTATTTTTGGTTTTCCATATAAAGTATCATGTCATCTGTGAAGAGAGAGAGCTTGACTTCTTCTTTGCCAATTTTCATACCTTTTATTTCTTAATTGTTGCCTGATTGCTTTGCTAGGACTTCTAATACTATGTTAAACAACAGTGGCGAGAGTAGGCATACTTGTCATGTTCCTGATCTCAAAAGGGAAAGGCTGTCAGCTTTTCCCCACTGAAAGTGATATTTACTGTGGGTTTTTCATAGATAGATTTTATGAAGTTGAGGAATGTTCCCTCGATCCCTATACTTCAAAGAGTTTTAACCAGGAACGGGTG
>RCUC01119158.1:0-18394 GCA_003697995.1 Taxidea taxus jeffersonii
TGTGTGTGTGTGTGTGTGTCTATGCATTACAAATGTTTTGGTTTGGGGACTTGTTTAAATAGACTGTGGGGTCCCACACTGCCCAGAGTTTCTGATTCAGGGTGTCCTGGATGAGGCCTGACAACATGCACTTCTAACAAGAAGATGGTAATGTTGCTGGTCCGGGGGCCACACTCTGAATATGAAATCCCAAAGACCTTCAAATGCCCCTGAAATTCTAGACGGTACGATGTCTGGCAGATAGTTGGGGGGTGGGGCTGTCCTATGTCTTAAAGGATGTTTAGAAGCACCTAAGATGTCATACAATTTTTTTTTAAAAGATTTTATTTATTTATTTGTCATTTAGAGAGAGAGCGCAGGAGTGAGCACAGGCAGACAGAGTGGCAGGCAGAGGCAGAGGGAGAAGCAGGCTCCCTGCCAAGCAGCCCTATTTGGGACTCGATCCCAGGACGCCGGGATCATGACCTGAGCCGAAGGCAGCCGCTTAACCAACTGAGCCACCCAGGCGTCCCGATGTCATACAATTTAGCACTTAACCATCGCGGCTTGATAATTTTTTATCAATATGTGTTTCATCCCCATGAAATAGCAGATTTACAATCTGAAGGACAAGCATTAAGATCTACATGTCAGATGGCCAGAAAATTGATCCCCAAAGCCAGGACACTTTTGAAAGGGAGAAAGGGCACTAGTCCATTTACCCTGGGACAAGAAAATGCCAACTGGACCATCCGGGCAAACCAGTGTGTTTGGTCCATCTGGCTATACTTCCCCCATAGCTCGTGCTGCCTAACACAGCTCTGAGAAAACGAGAAGGAATCAATATCGCTTGCTTGGTATTGGTGGTGGCCAGTAACCTTGACAGTTGCCATGCTGTCCAAGTTCTAACCCTTTCTAACCCTGTGAACCAGTGACAGCTCCCGAAGAAGAGAGAGGCACTAAAATACTTTGATCATTCTAGATAAATCATCTTAAAAAGACCTGGTGGTAGAAATATGGATACCAAAGGTGTTGGCTTGTGGGGGCTTAGGAAACAAGGGACATGTTATGGAAACTAGAGGAGGGTCCTGTGATATAGTGACAGGAGCTTACTAGCTGGGCTGTGTCTACAGTTCTGTGATAAGTGGAACTCGGAATGGAGATCTGATGATGTGGGAGACTCTCAGTCTGTCCCAGTGGCAAAAGATGCTAAGATTCGCACTCAGAAGAGCGTGCTCTGGAATGAACCCCAAGGTGTGGTTGAGACTCATGGATCATCTTCAACATCCCAGCAGATGCCAGGCACAGAGAGATTATCCAGCAAGGATCTGTGAAGGATCCTCTTGTCTAATGGAGGGAATCGACGAGGTGTACATAGGGGACCGTATGGTGTTTGAGGATGTCATACCCATGGAAACACTGCCCACTGGCACCGGAAGAGAGACAGGAAGGACAAAATAAAAGAAGGCTGTCATCCTCCCCAAATTCTATACTCAGGAAGCAGGGCGCTACTTGGCTGCGAACACGTGCCACCCTCCATGAGAGAGGGAGGACGGCTCGGGGGGAGGGGGGGTGGCACCTCGGGCCCAGAGGGTGGAGCCCTGAGCCACAGAGAATTATTCTGAGGCCTTGAAACCCAATGGAGCTTGCCCAGTTGGTATTTCAAAACTGCTTGGGTTTGGGGACTCCCTTTTCCTTTTCGGTCCGTCATGGTCCAACCACTGGGGGAGGAGGGGAGGAGGTGACGGCCGCTACCACTAACTTATTCAGACACGCAGGCATGCTAAGGGCTGGGGTAACGGTGGGCAGTAAGATGGCGAAGCCTCAGAACAATTGGGGTATAAAGAAAAAGAAATAGGGGCGTTTCTGCTGTGGCCAGGACGGTGAGGGAAAGAGTCAGCCTGGATAATGGCACAGAGGGTGAGAGGGCTGAGGAGCCCTGCTGAAAGCCGGTCAGAGAAGGCTGGCTGATGAACCACCATGCAGTGAGTGTCCGGGGCCCCAGCAAGTCGGGCAGGAGGAACAGCAGAGGTAAAGGCCAGGAGGCAGCCATGGCTGGAGGACAGTGTGCACCAGAGGAGGGAGGGCAGGGAGCAGGGAGGGGTCACAGCAGGGCTTTTCGGGAGGACAATGTGGAGGGGGCAGCAAAGCGGGGGAGACAGGGGATGCCTCTGGAGATGCATCTGGGAGGCAGTGATGACAAATGACCAACTAGAAATGAATGCTATATATGCTCTTTGACCAAGTCCGTCTGAGAAGTTATCCTTCTCAGGGTCTTAATATACCCTGGGTCTTAATATACCCAGATTGCTGAGGGATCACTGATAATCGAGAATGTTCCAAATGTACAACAAGAAGAGTGGGTTAAATGCTCGCTGAGCAGACCTCGATGGAGCCTCAAGAGGCCCTCACGGAAAACCAAGTAGATCTTGTGCACTTACTTAGAAAAGTAGCGGGATACACATTTAAGCCAAAATGAGCCTATTGAAGAATGTACATGTAGAATAAATCCGATTTTAAAAAATGAGTTTCTGTGCACATACGCAGATACCCATATGAAAAGTCTGGAAAAAGAGTCACCAACCTATTAACGGTGTTCTCTCTGGGGGTTGCACGGTGAGAACTTTCTTTTCTCTGTTGTTTTACTTCTTCTTTTTCATAAGAATGTTTCCAGTTTAATAATTAGGAAAAAATGATACATTTACATTTATGTTAAAATCCCTTCCCTGACTCCTGCAAAAAATAAATTCCCCGCAGGAATGGGAGGGGCAGTGGGGTGCAGGGCTCTGGACAGCCAGATGTCTGAAAAGTAACTGATCTCCATCCCTGGGACTCATCTCGTCCCCCCAGAAGAATGACTCAGAAAGCAGCAAGCAGCTGCCCCCGACACGGGTCTGTCTGACTTCGTGTATCTGGTCAAGTAGCCCAGACTTACAAATAACGGGGCACCGATTCTAACGGGAAGAAACTCAGGGAATCCAGCAACCCTGAGCCCTTTTCCGGAAAAAAACTCCCACAACAAAATCCAAACAATGAAGGGTAAAGTCAGAATAAAGAGCATAGTCTTGGAGAAGCTGTGATAAAAGGTCTAACAGTAAATGCAGAAGCCACTTAGAGACCAAATAAATACAGGACAATTGTGCACACTTGGGTTACGGGCCGGAATGCAATGTTCTCTGCTGAAGCCCTTAGCTAGGCTAACAAAAGCCAGAAGAGGGCAGGCAGTGTGGGTCCACCCCCGGCCTCCTTTTCAACTTCCATTCAAATCCATCTTCGGTGGAAACACACAGTTTGAACATGGCAAACACAGTTGAAACATAGCAACTCCGACCTCGTAATATTGTTTTCACAATTTACTAAACCGATGCGATATTTTTAAAAACTCCTCTTGCAGTAAAAAGAATCTGAATTTCAATAATTCTTCTTGTTTCCATTTGCTTTTGCTTCTGTTAAGTTAATGCAAATTTTAATGCCATAATTGTATTGACAAAACACACATGAAAAAGCATCCCAGATTCTGCGTGGCTGGTATCTTCTTTAAAAAAGAAAAATAATACATTTGCTCACATTGGATGAGCAAACTTTAGGAACCTATGTTCTTGTGATGCCAACGTGATCTAAAACCATCTGTTCCTGGGGCAAAGGGGAGGCGGAGTGAGGAGCCACACTCCCTCCAGGAAGCGGTTCAAAACCTTTCCATCTGGAAGGATGAGGACCTTAGATTGGTCGCTTTGGGAGCTAACCTGCCCATGCTTCAAAGGGATACTGTGCAGGGGGATATACTGGTTGCTTTTGAAGCCGTTATCTAGAAATTTCTCTCCGAAAACTAACTTTAGAGCTTTGTTTTACCACCTGGTCATATGTGATTTCAGTGTTCAGTGTTTAAAATGTTAGGCTCACGCCCTTGCAACAGAAAGCCCTCTGCTCAGATGCTAGGCGGTGAACACGGCAGGTGGAGAACAAATCAGGCCCCCTCGCCGGGGACGGGGAGCCAGGGAGGAGGCAGAGGGAAAAACAGATGCCCAGACCACCTGCTAAAACGCAGCAGGGGTTTGGTGGATTAGTGTCTTACAGGCCTGATCTGCCTCCTTCTTCGGGGCTAGGGAGGGAGGGAACTGGGTGCTACGACACAAGAAATGTTGGCAATAACAGTGAAATCTAACATCCCCAGCGGCGCCAGCTACCAAGCGTTTGCTACATATGGGGCGCCAAGCTAACCTCATCTTGTTGTAGCCTCCCACCATCCCGGCGGGGGTCCTTGTCTTCGAAGCTCAGGGCACCCAAGTACCCGCGCAAGGTCTCACTGCTAGCAACAGCAGAGCCAGCTTGGATGAATGACTGTCTAACTCCAAAGTCTGGGCTCCTCCCCATGGTGCCCGTGTTTATTCCCTGACTGATGCCAATGCGGCAGAAGCCAGGGGTCTCTAGAGTGGGATGAAAGTCGGGAGCTCAGTGACTGTGGGACCGATGAAAGGCGCTTGTAAGAGCTTTTGACACAAAGCAGCCTTGAGGCCAGAAAACGTGCTCCAATGTGTGCTAAGTGCTAGTGACGCAAGCAGGAGACCTCTGACTACACTCAGAAAGGGGAACGGCTGGGTCTAAGTTCTGCACCTGGGTTCGGAGCCTGACTTCAGCCGCTCTGGGTCCTCGAACGAGAGTCTCTGGGCCCAAGACCCCTGCCCCTGCCCCCGGCCCCCCTCCAATGTGGGAAAATGGGCTCTGGAGACCTGACAAGGTAGCTGAAGGGCTGCAAGGAGGTGAGAGTTATGAATCCGTGTTCCCTGATCGCTTTCACAGAACATTTCAAATTCAGATGGCAGCATACTCTTTATGTCACATGACATACTGATTTTGCCCAAGAGAAGATCAGATGTTTTGATGGTGAAGCCACGATGGAGACTGACAGTCTTCAAGATGGAGCAGCAATCACTGGGGTGGAGGTCCCTGACCCGCAGCCAGCCCCCGGGCTCCCCAGTAAGGCCCCCAGTGAGGTCTCATTTGGTTGGGAATCTTAATAAAATTGGGGCTTGGGATGCGTTGGGGTCTGGTATGCACTGTTGGTCGAGATATTTCCCACTCACTCCAATTGCCCTCCATGAGCCGCTTTGCACATATATATTCATCTGCCTGGCCCAGAAAGGATTTTTATCCTACATCAAAGGGTTAATTGGCTAATTTTTTTTCTTCCGTTCATTCACTTATTCAACCAATATTTGTTGTTGAATGTTTGTCCCAAGAAGCAGGTCTGACCTGCTATTAGGCACAGAGGAATGAACCAGGCCAACAAAGGGTCTGTTCTCATGGAATTTCTAGTCCGGCAACAAAGATGGCCATTCTAGGGGTACCTGGGTGGCTCAGTGGGTTAAGCCTCTGCCTTTGGCTCAGGTCATGATCTCAGAGTCCTGGGATCGAGTCCCACATCAGGCTCTCTGCTCTGCGGGGAGCCTGTTTCCTGCCCCCACCCCCTGCCTGCTTCTCTGCCTACTTGTGATCTCTCTCTGTCAAATAAATAAATAAAATCTTAAAAAAAAAAAGATGGCCATTCTAGAAGAAATGACAAGGGCAACATGCTTCAAGAAGCCAAACCTAGGGCATGCCAGCCCAAGCTTCAGTTCTGGTGGTGCCTGGATCACAAACTTCCTGAAATAAAGCAACTTGGGCCCTAACTTTAGGGTCCACACTGTGTATTTTTCAAGTCGCATTCCCTTCCACCCATACTGATGGAGCTGTGGCTAGGCAAATCTGAGTCATACGTTATGTGCTTCAAATACCTGTGGGATGGGACGCCTGGGTGGCTCAGTTGGTTAAGCAGCTGCCTTCGGCTCAGGTTATGATCCCAGCGTCCTGGGATCGAGTCCCACATCGGGCTCCTTGCTCGGCAGGGAGCCTGCTTCTCCCTCTGCCTCTGCCTGCCACTCTGTCTGCCTGTGCTTGCTCTCTCTCTCTAACAAATAAATAAATAAAATCTTAAAAAAAAAATACCTGTGGGATGTTGTTAGTTTTTGACACTTTATTATTGCCCCACTCACCCTTGCATTTTCTTGCACTAATTTTCATTCAAAGCTAAATTTATTTATGAAGTACCTTAGAGTTCAATCTCAAATGTCTACCTCTATGAAGAAAATAAAAAAATCTACCCTTGTCTTACAGAGTGGAGTGACGTCAGGGGGTTGGGGGCAGAAGGTCCTGGAGGCTGCCTGCCTGCTTCCATGGCTGTGAGGCCCTTGGCGAGTGTCTCGGCATCAGCGTGCCTTTGGGACCTCACCTGAGCCTGCCCAGAGCAGGGGCTGGCTGTGGGAAATTGGACAGGGGTGAGGTGATAGAGAAAAAGTAACAAACAATGCCACCAGCCAACTACAAATTTTGAGGAATGCCTCAAACACTCTCTAAAGGACAGAGAGCAGAGAGCCCATCTATGAATAACTAAAAGCAAAGGAAACTTCAGACCCAAGCATGGGCATTAACATTTTCCACAGAAGGAGTGGTACGTAGTTGAGTCTGGAGTCAAGATGGAGAGAGAGGAAGTCCTGGGGCATTCTTTGGGAAGATGCTTTTAGGACGGCTGGCCCCTCCCCAGTGTATTAAGTGTGGAAGTGCTCACCCATGGGCTGAAGCCCAGAGGGTGAGCAATGCCCCAGGAAGCCACCTTCCTCAAGGTAGGCAGGAGCTCCCATACCTAAGGTACACAGCTTGTACAAAGCAAGTCGTACCCCAACCACATGATCACCGGGGTCATGTTACACCAAACAGGATGGGCAGAGGGTGTGGGATTCTCAAATACAAAGATGAGAACACAACCAAAAATGGGAAAACATCTGGGGAAAATCAACACCCTGAAAGACAGGCACCAAATTTAACTAACAAAAGAACTAATACCCAATAAAAGAGAGTTAATACAATGAATAGAAGAAGACTTAAGAATACAGAAAATTAATATCCCTAGAGACATTAAAGAGGACATTTCGTCCACAAAAAAGAAACAACTAGATATCCCAAAAGTTTTAATTTCATTGACATTTTAAAAAGATAAACTAGGGATGCCTGGGTGGCTCAGTTGGTTAAGCAGCTGCCTTTGGCTCAGGTCATGATCCCAGCGTCGTGGGATGGAGTCCCACATCGGGCTCCTTGCTCTGCAGGGAGCCTGCTTCTCCCTCTGCCTTTGCCTGCCTCTCTGTCTGCCTGTGCTCGCTCTCTCTCTCTCTCTCTCTAACTAATAAATAAATAAAATCTTAAAAAAAATTTAAAAAGATAAACTAAATAGCAGAAACAGATAAAAGATGTGCTAGAAAATCAAACCAAACAATTTTATAAAAGACAAAACTACAAAAGACAAAAAATTTTTAAATATTTTTATATTATTTTTGTATTTTATATTATTTTATACATAAATGTAAAATATTTTATATTATTTTTATATTTTTTATATTATTTTTGTCTTATAAAAGACAAAAATAAAGCGTGAAAGAAAAATTAAGAGACTTGAAAGAATAGATGTGGGCTAATATTTGTGCAACAGAAACTCCAGAGAACAGAATAGACACAGTGAAAGAGAATAAGATGATGATGATGATGATGATGACGACAGAAGATTTTCCAGTGCTAAAGAAGGACGCAAACCTTCAAGTTGAAAAGGTATACCTATTGCTTTAAATGGGACAGATGTTAATACTGACCTATTCAAATGGATTAAATATCCAACCTATCAGAAAATATCTTGACTCTGTATGCACACAGTAATAGTGATTTGAAATATATAAAGCAACAACAGAGATATATAAGGGAAAATTGGCAAGTTCAGAGAAATCAACTAGACTAAATAAACAGAAATTAAGTAAGATCTATTGCAGTGGTTTGCTAGTGAGCATAAAAATGTCCTGCCTTATTAAAAATGCAGATTCCAAACACTCCATTACGACCCTACTACCCACCCCCCCAATCTAATTCTGTATCTTGGGAAATTTCACATTTTTAATAAGCAGCCCAGGTGATTCTGATGTGGGTGGTCTGAGCCTATATGTTAAGACTCACCAGGTTAAATAACTCAATAAATGGCTTGACTTAATAGATACATTGAGAACTCTGTACCAAAAGGAGAATATTATTCTTTTGAAATAACATGGAGCAGTCATAAAAATGATCTGGTAGACCAGAAACAAAACTTCAAAAGCTTCCAAAAACCAGAAACCAAGCAAGCCATCCTCTGATCATAATGTAGTATAATTAGAAATTACCACAAAGGGACAGAAAAAAAAAAAAAAGACAAACAAAAAAGCTATTTACTTAGAACATTTATAAAAACTCTTCTATATAAAGAGGGAACTCCATGATCATGAAAACACTACACACAGCAAAATTTGTGGGATAAGGACAAAGCAGTATTTGGAGGAAAACTTATAGCCTTAAAAATTGTTAAATTAGAAAACAAGACTGAAAATAGATGAATTAAGTGCTTAACACAGTAGGCTGTAACATGGGATGGGGAGAGAACCAAAGAAATAAATTAAACCACCAAGTTTAGGGAAATAATCAAGATAAAAGTAAAAATGAACCAAAACTGGGGTGCCTGGGTGGCTCAGTGGGTTAAGCCTCTGCCTTTGGCTCAGGTCATGATCTCAGGGTCCTGGGATCGAGCCCCACATCAGGCTCTCTGCTCAGCAGGGAGCCTGCTTACCCCTCTCTCTCTCTGCCTGCTGCTCTGCCTACTTGTGATTTCTCTCTGTGTCAAATAAATAAATGAAATCTTTAAAAAACTTGAACCAAACAGAAGCCAATAAATGAATGAGTGAAAATGATGAACTAAAGGATACATGCTCAATAAAACTAAAAGCTGGGTATGGTTTGGCTAGGTAGGTGGAGAGAGCTTTTCATATTTTACTCACTTCTGAATTATTTGACTCTTTTCTAATGAGAAAGCACTCATATGTTAGATGTCATATTAAACGATACAAAATAATGTACAAATACCTAAGAAATCCTACGTAGGCTATAACTGCAAGAAATAAATGGCATTATTTATTCCAGTAGTGACCCAGAGGTCAGTTATTCTCTACTTTCATTAATACTGCAAAGGAAGCTTTAGTAACTCAGATACATCCGGTGCCTTCACGTACAGAAATGCTCTATTGGGTGAAAGAGTCACTCTATCTCTCACTTCTGGACCAGCATTTCATGGGCAGTGACTGCTTGCTCAGCATCATTCTCCATGAATCATTCATGCTCATTACTGAAGAATTCCTGTACAGCTGGCCTTGTGCTGTCTGCCCCTCCTGCCCAGGGGCCGGCCTAATGCTGTCAGGCTGTTCTTTGGTCTGAGCTGTCTAGCTGGGCATCTCTGGGTACATTCAGGGCACCCTGCCCCCCAGTGGCTCTGGGTACCAGAGGTGCTAACTCCAGTGTCCCTGGAAAGGAGAAAGACCTCTTCCTCCTCTTGTCAGGAAAAGACAAAGCTTTCTAAACCAGTGGTTGCAAGCCAGTGGTCTCAGGCCAAATTTGGCCAGCCATATGTTTTGTTTGATCTATAGAAAATAATGAGTTAGTAATCAACATTAAAAAAAATTCTGGAGAAACCAAGCACAAAGGAAGCCAGGTATTCTTAAAGTTAGAAAGCCTGGTATCACTGGGCCCGTTTCCACACAATGACAGCCAAGCTGTGTTGACAACACTGTTCCCTCCCCACCACGGCTCCCTGCCATGCCCTGATACCCAGGCCAAGGGATATTACCCGCTTGTCTCACTATGTCACTTAAAATATTCAAATTCATAATAGAACAGGACTCCTGGGGAAGGTGGTGAAATAGGAGGATTCTAAGTCCACCCTGTCCCATGGATACAACTAGATAACACCCACATCAGTGTAAATAACCCAGAAAGTGACCCAAAGACACAGAACAGACTCTCCACAGCTAAACATAGAGAAGAGGCCACATCGAAGAAGGTAGGTTGAGCACAGATGCAGTTGGGAGCTAAACGGACCTATGGGACTGTCCGTAGGGAGGACAGAGGGAGGGACATCGCAGGTGTGGAGAGGGGAGAGAAACAGACCCTCACATGGGCACCCCAGCATAGGGAACCTGTGTTCCTGACAAATTCCCATAATATATGGCTTTGAAAACCAGAGTGGCTGAATCTCACATATAATCAGTGAGGCCTGACACATGGAGCTTTAAAAAGCAGTAGCTTGGCTCTGGGAGATACAAGAGGGTGAGAGGAAATTGAGTCCTTGTCCTTAGGGAGCAGCCCAGAAGCAGCAATTCAAAAAAATGCCCGGGGTAAACGGGAGCGACATTTGTTTGCTAGTCTCACAGTGTGTGCTGGAGGGGCAGGGATCTTTAGTAGACTTCTCCAGGAACAAAGGAGCTGATGAGTGCCATTTCCCTTACCTGTCCCCCAGTCTAGACACACAGACACCTGTGGGGACTGGCACAGCACCAACACTTTCTAGCTTGCTTACAGTGTGCCTGCCCCTAAATTCTCCTGTGGACACACCTCCTCCAATATGTCCTTGGCTGGAGCCCATCCAAAGTAGTGTCACAAGCCTAGCAGTGTGCAAGCAGCCCCACTTGGTAGGGGCCAGTACCGCTAAAAGTGGCTCTTGCCCCGGGCACAGAAGATAATTACATATACCAGTCCAAGTGTGGCTCCAGCAGTGGGCTGGGGACAGACATCCGGTCTGTGTAAGCCCCACCCACCAACAAAAGCTTCTCTGGGACAACACAGGGAAAGCTTCCTACAGTTTGGTGCTACTGCATCTCTGGCAAATGCCGGGTATGACTCAACTCAAGCCCAAGGTGGAACAAGATTGGCCTGCTAACAACACAGGGACCAAACACTGCCCTCACCAGGCAAAGACAGCCACTGCAGACGACTGGACTGACAGGAGCACCGGCTCAGCTACAACAGCCAGGCACATGCAACACACATAGGAGACATCCCTGAGGTTCTGAAAACAGGGGACATTGCACTGCAGGCCACCACAGGACCTCTTCTTCGTAAGGTCACTACTTTCAACACCGGAGATGTAGCTGACTTTCCTAACACATAGAAAGAGGCACAGAGAGTTAGACAAAATGAGGCAACAGAAGAAAATGTCCCAAATGAAAGAATGGGACAAAATCACAGCAAGAGACCTAAATAGAACAAAGATAAGTAATATGCTTGATAGAGAATTTAAAGTAATGGTCCTAAAGATACTCACTGGACTTAACAGTGGAAGACTTCAGTGAGACTCAAGACAGAGACAGAAAACATAAAAAGGAACTAATCAAAGAGGAAGAACATGATAACTTAAATGAAGAATGCACTAGAAGGAATGAATAGTAGGCTAGAGTAAGGAGAACAAATTAGTGACCTGGAGGTCAGACTAATGGATAGCAAGCTAAACAGGAGAGAGAAAAGGTAGCAATAAAAAATGAAAATGGGGCACCACGGAGGCTAAGTTGCTTAAGCCGACGACTCTTGATTTCAGCTTGGATCATGATCTCAGGGTTCTGGGACCAAGTCCCACATTGGGCTCCATGCTCAGCAAGGAGTATGGTTAAGGATTCTCTCCCCCCCCCCCCCCCCCCACTTACTCTCACGCTCTCTCTAAAATAAATTTAAAAATCTAAAAAAAAAAAACAAAAAACACCCAGTCATAAAACAAGTAACAAAATGGTAATAAGTACATACCTATCAATAATTACTTTGGAACAAATACTCTTGTCAAAAGACACAAGGTATCAGAGTGGATAAAAAAACAAGACCCATCCATATGCTGCCTACAAGAGACCCATTTCCGACATAAAGACACAAGGAGATTGAAAGCAAAGGGATGGAAAAGCATTTATCATGCAAATGGAAGTGAAAAGAAAGCTTGGATAGCAATACTTATTCAGACAAAATAGACTTTAAAACAAAGACTGTAACAAGAGACAAAGAAGGACACTATGTAATCATAAAGGGAATAATCCACCAAGAGTAATAACAATTGGAAATACTTACATAAGCAATATAGGAGCACCTAAGTACATAAAGCAGGAAATAATAAACATAAGTGAAGTAATCAATAGTAATACAATAATAGTAGGGGACTTTAACACACACTTATGTCAATGGACAGAGCTTCCAAGCAGAAAATCAACAAGGAAACAGTGGCTTTGAATGACATATTGGACCAAATGGGTCTAACAGATATATTCAGAACATCTATCCTAAAACAGCAGAATACATGATCTTTTCAAATGCACATGGAACATTCTCCAGAATAGATCATATATTAGGTCACAAAACAAGTCTCAATTCAAAAAGACTAAAGTCATACCATGCATCTTTTCTGACCATAACGTTATGAAACTGGAAATCAACTACAAGAAAAGAAACCTGAAAAGAACACAAATACATGGAGGTTAAATAACACACTACTGAACAAGGAATGGGTCAACCAAGAAATCAAAGAGGAAATAAAAAAAAAAATACATGGAGACAAATGAAAACACGACGGTCCAAAACCTTGGGACACATCAAAAGCTGTTCTAAGAGGGAAGTTTATAGCAATACAGGCCTACCTCCAGAAGCAAGAAAAAGCTCAAGGAAGCAACCTAAACTTATACCTGAAGGAACTAGAAAAAGAACAAATAAAACCCAAAACCAGTAGAAGAAAGAAAATAATAAAGATCAGAACAGAAATAAATGAGGGGCTCCTGGGTGGCTTAGTGGGTTAAGCCTCTGCCTTCGGCTCAGGTCCTGATCTCAGGGCCCTGGGATCGAGCCCCACATCGGGCTCTCTGCTTGGTGAGGAGCCTGCTTCCCCGCCCCTCCTGCTTCTCTGTGATCTCTCTTTCTCTCTCTCAGTCTGTCAAATAAATAAATAATCTTTAAAAAAAAAAAAGAAATGAAATAGAAACTAAAAGAATAATAGAACAGATCAATGAAACCAGGAGGAGCTGGTTCTTTGAAAAGATCAACAAAATTGATAAACCTACCCAGACTCATTGAGAGAGACAGAGAGAGACAAAATCAGAAATGAAAGAGGAGCCACAAAAACAGATACCACCAAAACACAAAGGATTATAAGAGAATATTGTGCAAAATTATATGCTCAATATAATTTTTTATATTTAATTTGACAACCTAGAAGAAATGGATAAATTCCTAGAAACATATAATGTCCTAAAACTGAACCAGGAAAAACCCAGAAAATTTGAACAGGCTGATTACCAGGAAAAAATAGAAAATTTGAGTGAAACTGAATCAGTAATCAAAAAACTCTCAACAGACAAAAGCCCAGGATCAGATGGCTTAACAGGTGAATTCCAGCACACATTTAAAGAAGAGTTAATACCCATTCTTCTCAAATTATTCCAAAATGTAGAAGAGGATGAAAACTTTCAAATTCATTCCATGAGGCTAGTATTATCCTGACACCAAAACCAGATAAAGATGTTACCAAAAAAAAAAAAGAAAAAAAGAATTAGAGTCTAATGTCACTGATGAACACAGATGCAAAAATCCTCAACAAAATATCAGCAAACCAAATCCAATAATATCTTAAAGAAATCATTCACCATGATCAAGTGGGATTTATTACTGGGCTGCAAGGTCGGTTCAATATTTGCAAAACAATCAATGTGATACACCAAATCAATAGGAGAAATGATAAAAACCATATAGTCATTTCAATTGATGCATAAAAACCATCTGACAAAGAACAACATCCATTCATGGTAAAAACCATCAACAAAGTAGGTTTAGAGGGAACATACCGCAACATGATAAAGGCCATGTATGAAAAACCCAGGACTAACATCATACTGAGATGAAAAACTCTGAGCTTTCCCCTAAGGTCAGGATCAGGACAAGGAAACTAGAGAAAGAATGTCCACTTGCACCACTTTTTTCTTTTTTAAAGATTTTATTTATTTAAATATTTAAATAAAAAAACAAAAGATTTTATTTATTTAAACATTTAAATAAATAAACAAAAGATTTTATTTATTTAAATAAATAAAGATTTTATTTATTTAAACAGACATCACAAGTAAGCAGAGAGGCAGGCAGAGAGAGAGGAAGGGAAGCAGGCTCCGTGCTGAGCAGAGAGCCCGATGCAGGGCTCGATCCCAGTACCCTGGGATCATGACTTGAGCCGAAGGCAGAGGCTTTAACCCACTGAGCCACCCAGGCACCCCTGCTCTCACCAATTTTATTCAACATGGGACTGGCAGTCCTAGCCATAGCAATCAGACAAGAAAAAGAAATAAAATGCATCTAACTTGGCAAGCAAGAAGTCGCTAATTGCAGACAACATGATACTATATATGGAAATCTCTAAAGACTGCACTAAACAACAACAAGAACTGATAAATTACTCCAGTAAAGTCACAGGATCCAAAATCAATGTATAGAAATCTGCTGCATTTCTGTACACTAATGATGAGGTAGCAGAAAAGGAAATTAACAATCCCACTTAAAACTGCACCAAAAAGAATAAAATACCTAGGAATAAACCTAACCAAGGAGGTGAAAGATCTGTACTCAGAAAACTATACAACATTAATGAAAGAAATTGAAGATGACCCAAACAAATGAAAAGATACTCCATTTTCATGGACTGGGAGAACAAACATTGTTAAAACATCCATATTACCCCAAAAGCAATCTACAGATTTAATGCAATCCTTATTAAAATGCCACCAACATTTTTCAAAGAGATAGAACAAATAATCGTAAAATTTGTGAGGAACCACAAAAGATCCCAAATAGCCAAAGCAATCTTGAAAAAGAAGAAAAACACTGAAGGTATCACATTCCCAGATTTCCAGATATACTATAAAACTTGGTACTCAAAACAGTATAGTACTGGCACAAAAAACAGACACATAGATCAATGAAACAGAAGACTCAGAATTAAACCCACAATTATATGGTCAATTACTTTTCAACAAAGGAGGCAAGAATATGCAATGGGAAAAAGACAACCTCTTAGACGAATGGTACTGGGAAAACTGGACAGCAACATGCAGAAAGAATGAAACTGTGTCACTTTCTTACACCACACACAAAAATAAACTCAAAACGGATAAAGGACCCAAATGTGAGACCCAAAACCATAAAAATCCTAAAAGCACAGACAGTAATGCCTCTGACATCAGCTGTAGCAATATTTTCCTAGATATGTCTCTTGAGGCAAGGGAAACAAAAGTGAAAATAATGTACTGGGACCACATGAAAATGAAAAGCTTCTGGGGCACCTGGGTGGCTCAGCTGGTTAAGCATCTGACTCCTGATTTCGGCTCAGGTCATGATCTCAGGGTCCTGGGATCAAGTCCCAGAGTCCAGCTCCCCATCAAGCAGGGAATCTGCTGGTCTCCCTCTCCCTCTGCCCTTCCCCCAGCTCTCTCTCTCTCTCTCTTTCAATTAAATAAATAACTCTTTTTTAAAATAACAAAAAGCTTCTGCACAGCAAAGGAAGAAATCAACAAAATGAAAAGACAATGTACTGAATGGAAGAAGATATCTGTAAGGGTTAGTATCCAAAATGTCAAGAACTTACACAACACCAAAAAAAAAAAAAAAAAAAAAAAATCTTATTAAAAAATGAGCAGAAGACATAGACAAACATTTCTCCAAGGAAGACATACAGATGGCCAACAGGCACATGAAAAGATGCTCAACATCACTCATCATCAGGGAAATGTAAATCAAAACCACAATGAGATCCCACCTCACACCTGTCAGAAGGGCTAACATAAAAAACACAAGCAATGACAGGTGTTGGCGAGGATGTGGAGAAAAAGGAACTCTTGTGCACTAGGGAACCGAAACTGGTACAACCAGGATGGAGGCTCCTCAAAAAAACTAAAGAATTAGTATATGATCCCGTAATCCCACTATTGGGTATTTACCCAAAGAACAGGAAAGCACACATTCAAAAAGATATATGTACCCCTCTGTTTATTATAGCATTATTTATAATAGCCAAATTATGGAGGCAAACCCAGTGTCCAATGATGGATGGCTAAAGATGTGGCACAGATATCCAATGGAACATTACTCAGCCACCAAGAAGAATGAAATCTTGCCATCTGCAACAACGTGGATGGAGCTAGAGAGTATTATGCTAAGCGAAATAAGTCAGTGAAAGACAAATACCATGTGATTTCACCATATGTGGAATTTAAAAAACAAAACAAAGAAAAAAAAAAAGAGCCAAACCAAGAAGCTGACTCCTAGCTATAGAGAAAAGCAGCTGGTCATGGCGGTGAGGTGGGGAGATTAGGTGATAGGGACATTTATCATGCTGAGTGCTGAGTCATGTACAGAATTGTTGAATCACTGATTGTACACCTGAAGCTAATGTAACACTGCATTTAGCTACACTGGAATTAAAATACGGCAGTGACAGTGATGACCCCAACACAGCACGAGACCAGCCAAGGAGACACATCTGTGAGCTAAAGCAGACCCTGCAGCCCTTTTGGCCATACCCACTTCTATTCATCACTGTATTTCTACTTTCACCTTGACATCCAGCTTAACTTTTTCAACTCATAACTAATAAATCCTCTGCTACATGCCCCTATTTTCTCTGAATTTTTTTCCAGTTTGAAACATATTTTGAATGTGACTAATGTGAGAAAAACCAGATATGAAGGATTCATATTCATTTTCTTAATGATGCTTTAATAACACAAAATTGCTTTTCTATTCACCTAAACTTCACCTCTTTAAACTGTCAAAACCTAAATAAAATAATTTTCTATGAAAATATAACTAGGGCCACCTGGGTGGCTCAGCAGGTTAAGTGTCTGCCTTCTACTCAGGTCAGGATCCCAGGGTCCTAGGATTGATTAGGTTCCCTGCTCAGTGGGGAGCCTGCTTCTTCCTCTTTCTCTGCCCCTCCCCACCCTGCTTGTGCATGCCCTATCTCTTTCTCTCGAGTGCACACATTCTTTCTCTCTGTCAAATAAGTAAATGAAATCTTTAAAAAGAAAAAGAAAGGGACGCCTGGGTGGCTCAGTTGGTTAAGTGGCTGCTTCGGCTCAGGTCATGATCCCAGCATCCTGGGATCGAGTCCCACATCAGGCTCCTTGCTCAGCAGGGAGCCTGCTTCTCCCTCTGCCTCTGCCTGCTACTCTGTCTGCCTGTGCTCGCTCCTGCTCTCTCTCTCTGACAAATAAAAATAAAATAAAAAAATAAAAAGAGAAAGAAAGAAGGAAAATATTTCTAAAATACATTAGGACTTTCTCGCTGCCTTAAAACATAATTTTGTCTTTCCTTGATACTAATGGTCAATGTTCTGATAGAAATTGACCCGTAATAGAGGAGATGCCATCAGGAGCTATTATGGTTTTGTGTCTTCATTTATTATTTTAAGCAATATCCTCTGTCACCCGAGTTTCTGGAAGTACAGGATATGGTTTTGAAGACAAGGGCGGAGCTACTTCCCCTCCTTTTCTGGCTTTTATGAATCTCCTGGATTTTTGTTCTTGTTTTATTTTGTTTTTTACTTCACAGTTATCTCACTTTTGTATGATGATGAAAGATTCTAACTTTGAATTTTAAAATTCCTTTCTTTTATGGTCCCCAGATCTAACCCGCAAAGTCCAAATTATCTCCAAAACTTTCCTTCCATCTGAGGTAAACTGAAATCTTTAGGCCTTCTGATTCAGAGTCACTGGGAGTTCTTCTATTAAAAACACAATCTTTTAGGGGCGCCTGGGTGGCTCAGTGGGTTAAAGCCTCTGCCTTCAGCTCGGGTCATGATCCCGGGGTCCTGGGATCGAGCCCCGCATCGGGCTCTCCACTCAACGGGGAGCCTGCTCCCTCATCTCTTTTTTAAAGAAATAAAAATAAAAACACAATCTTTTAACAAAGATTTATTTATTTAATTGAAAGAGAGTGAGCAAGCAGGTCTCCTATACAAATTCCATTAGCTTAAAAATGAAATCTAAAATATGTATTTTAAACAAATATCCTAAGTGATTCTTGTGCATATCAAATTTTGAGACCCACAGCTCTGTCTTTTCTTAAAGCAATGGGTCTCAAACACTGAGGTAAAATACACTCATGTATTTTGGAGCTTTAAAAAACAAAAACAGGGCACCTGGGTAGCTCGGTGGGTTAAAGCCTCTGCCTTCAGCTCAGGTCATGAACTCAGGGTCCAGGGATCGAGGCCCGCATTGGGCTCTCTGCTCGGCGGCAAGTCTGCTTCCTCCTCTCTCCCTCTCTGCCTGCCTCTCTGCCTAACTTGTGATCTCTGTCTGTCAAATAAATAAATAAAATCTTAAAAATAAAAAATAAAAAACAAAAACAAAAGCAAAAAAAAAAATGCAAGAGCCCAAACCCAGAATCAGAATCTGAGCCTCTGGAAGGTAGGACATGTGCGTTTGTGTTTATTTAGTTAGCTTTTACTTTTTATGTCATGTTTATTGTAGATTTC